>CM065664.1:14316296-14396296 GCA_033220385.1 Triplophysa yarkandensis | reverse complement strand
GAGTGAATAATGGTCGGGTTGTTAACACGGTCCACGTGCTTCTTCTAATGAGGCTGGCCTTGTCGGCCTTCTCTGAGATCATCCGAGAACACGTGAGACCCCCGAGGAACGTCAGGCAAGACACCTACCTTCAGACGGACCAGCCACCTGGTGGGCATGATTCATCCAGATGCATCATGGGACTTACTCATTTCAGCCTGAGCAATGTATGTCGAATGAAATGTTCTTGGAAACATTTATGATGCAAATTATGTAAATGATATGCCATTCATGCGCCGTTATTATGAATATTAAAAGTTAAAAGGGACATGTCACCCGCACATTTGTCATAGTTTATTTGTCCTCATGACATTCCAACCTGTGTGATGTTCATTCTGTTGTGAAACACGGAATAAGATAATATGAGGAATGTCTTTGTTGGTTGTGTACCAACAGTCTTCAAAATGTCATATTTGTGCTCTTCGAAAGAAATTCATTCAGCTTTTAAATGATGACAGGATGGGTATATGATGACAGAGGAAAATGTTGGCATGTTTTTAAACTCTCGTGACATTTAAACAAGTATATGGCGTTCATTCTCATGTCAAAACACAAGAGGGGATATTTTGAGAAAAGTATCGGTGGGTTGTGTAAATAAAATGGAAGCCAATGGGGGGCAGTGTTGTTTAGTTACCAACATTCTTCAAAATATATTCCTTTGTGTAAGAAAGACATGAATGGATTTTTTAGGGTGAGCTATTACATTAAGGGCCATGGATTACCCAAAGTGAAATTACAAAAAAATCCATCCTCAAGTCCTTCAACCCTGTATATGATTATTTCATGTGTGAAATGCAAAATAAGTTATTTTGTGAAATGTCTCAGTGGGTTGTGTTCATATAATACAAGTCAAGGGGGCCAGTGTTGTCTTCTAACCCACATTTGACAAAATATCTCCTCTTGTGTTCTGTGGACAAAAGAAAGTCATGACAAGAGTGTTGGGGGGGGTTCACTTATAGCTCACCCGAAGTCATTATTTATTGATCCTCATAACATTAAAACCTCTATGCGACATTCCTTCTTAAAAGATCTTTTGAGAAATGTCTCTGTTTTTCTGTCCATACAGTGGAAGTCAATTGGAGCCAGTGTTGTCAGGCTACCAACATTCTTCAAAATACCTCTTTCATTTTGAAAGCAAGTCATGCCGGGTTTAAATCTCTTTACGTCGAACCCAAACGACCATATCTTAAAGTGTCTTGGTGGATTAGTCCTAAGGGGCCAGTGTCGTTTAATTGCAAACATTCTTCAAAATATCTTCTTTCGGGTTCTGCAGAAGGAAGAAAGTCATTAAGGTTTGGAATGGCGAGTAAACAATGGTAGACTTTTTGTTTTGGGTAGTCTTTAACCCCGTCATCATTTATAAGGGCAAGTCCAGTCATTTTGGAACAATGACCTCGGAACCTCTGAGTAGGAAGGAAGGTGGGAGAGAGAAACAGCACAAAGCGTGAAGAATAGAAACGTCTGACAGAGGTAGGACAACAGATTCGCCTTTCTCTCCAAGGATGGAATGATGGCTCAGCGGGACGAGTGGGTGTCAGAGTAGGATTAGTGCATCATCCATTTGTTTCTTTTGTCGTCTCTCTTGCTCTCCAGCCGCTCCCACTCTTTTGCCCATATGCCTCCGTCCTGCTTTGTCTCTCTTAGGGGAATTTATATTTCCCGAATAAACAGAAGCGACTGTTTACCTCCGGAGGAGCGCTTCATTAAGCCTGCATCGTCTCTGCTTGGGTTACCCGCGCTGTTAAACAAGATTCCTTCTGGATATGGCCTGTGGATTCGGCATATGTCTGAAAAGGGTAAATTCAGCCCCACGCTCGCAGTTCGCATATACATTCACGAAGACGTGTAGGATCAAATGGCTGTCACACGTGTTTTCTTGGAGGAGGAAAGCTTACGTAATTCTTATTATTCAACTTAACTCATGCCATCTGTGTGGTAATGAAGTCTGTGATAGCTAAATGAATGATCTCGGGATTATGCAATATCGTTCTGGAAGTTCATGAGTCATGAGACGGTCTGAAAACAGAAAAGATTGCAGAAGCATCCTGCAGCATGCACGAACGTACACGCAAAGCGCAGCATCGGACATTTCACAAGGCCCATCGGTAATGGATTTTCACACAGTGCAGGAATTAACAAACGGTTTCACTTTATAAGCATGCAGATATATTTCAGTACATAACAGGAGATTGCAAATCACGGTTAGGAATAATCATTTTGTGTACAGTATTTATTATTACTATGATTGATATGTCATTAGCCCAGCTCCATTCTTTTTGAACTTATTCATCATATCCGCCACTCGGATTTATGTAACCGTTCTTTGTCATTGCATTTGCAGTCGGTCTGTCATGTGTATCCGCTCGCACGGATGACTCTTCGAGTATGACAGCTGACAAAGAACGAAACACCCGTGAGAAAACCAACTGTAAGCAAAACGAATTCCACCCCAGCTCAGTTGACTGTGGATCTCCGTTCTGCCGAAAACCTGAAACTAAGAATCTAAAACCAAAAAAACTGGAAATGGAATGAATTGTGCAGAGTCTCTATCCGAAGACTTATGTTTTTAAGTCTTGAGTGCAACATGTGACGCACAATCTATGATCATTTATTTGTAATGTCACGATAAGTCCTTTAAAAAAAGACAATTCTAATTTATTTTGGACAAAACACATGTTTTTATTCTGTAACATTCTGTCATCCTTTTTTCATCCTCATGTAATTCAAAACCTGTGCGTAGCTCGTTCTTCGATTTCGAAGATATTTCGAAAAATGTCTCTGTGGTTTGCGTCCCTACAGAGGACTGGTTTTTATTTTTGAGTGAATCCTCTCCGGATTGCCGTTGCTCTGCATTCATCCGAAATCAATTGCTCTTTCTCCAGTTGCGTCTTATTTGTCATCACTCATCATTTCGACTCGCTAAAATGTTTAATAACTGTTCTTGCTGCCTGCACACTTGCACTGGCACACATTCTTCCCCCGCACCCCGAATCTACGCACAGAGCGCACAAGAACAACACAGGCATTGATTTCTCTGCTATCAGTCGGCGAAAAGCCGCTTTCTGGCTGGAAACTAAAACTGAATTATTTATTTCCTCATTCAATTTTTATTGCACTCTCCTGGAAGAGAAATAACGCTTCTTCAATTAGACTCTGTCTTCCCCCTCACTCACTCACTCCAGTCCTGCTGGCCTCACACTTCCTTCTGCCGTTCTCCTGAACGTGGACGGTGTCTCTGAGCGTCGCCATTCACAGAGTGTGACAAAGGGCCGGGAATTAGATCATGTAATCTAAACCGCCGCCACTCGTGTAACTATAGCAAACTGTATTACACACCGGCAGTCTGGAGAGATTACATGACATTGGAAGAAAAGCGGCAGGGAAAAGACAAATGCTGGTTTAGGGAGATTCGCTGGGTTCGGGCCATAAACAAAAAGATTTAAATCAGGATGGCATGTGCCTTGAGGAAGAGGGGGTAGGATAAAAACAGCACAGCATTGTGGGAGGTTGGTGAAGGGTAGGGCAAGAAATATCACAAAGAATCTCTTGAACGAAACAACAAGAGGAGAAAGCAAACGAAGGTTTTCTATTGAGATAATCGTCCTAATCTCACGTGTCTCCATTAGAGTTTCGCAAGTGATGACATTTCCAAAACGTGCGACGTTTCCCTTTCAACACGACTGTATAGTGAATTGTCTGTTTTTTATATTCTGCAGAATGCAGAGGAAGATACTTGGAAGAATGCTCGACACTGACTTCAATGAACGCAAAAATATATGAGACATTTCTCAAAATATTTTCTCCGTGGTCCTGCAGAAGTAACAAACAAACAAGTTTAACATAAGCAGGCGGGTTATAATGCACATGCATTTTTGGGGCTCTTTAATGAGATATTTTGAGAAATGTCAAGAGGGTTTGTTCGGTCACAAACATTGCTTAAAATATTTTCTTTCGTGTTCTGCAGAAGAAAGAAACGCATGAAGGTTTGAGATGAAATGAGGGTGAAGAGTTCTTTGTGTTAGCCACCACCGTGTTTTGATAAAGGAGGGGTTAGCGGTAACGTTTTTGGGTTAGTATTAGCTGTCTTAAGTGTAAACCTCAATAAATTGTTACATTTATATTGAAAACAAGGGGAAAAAATCATGTTCACATGATGATGTTCAACATTGAATTCCATGGCATCAACACAAAACCACAGAGACCTTTTTCAAAATATCTTCTTTTGTGTTTCGTGAAATAAACAAATTCATAGGTTTAATATGATTAGGTAAGTAAGTGATTTTCATGTTGGGGTGAACTGTCCCTTTAATGAGAACTCAACTATGAAAAGGCAACATGTGAGCGAGAGAAAGGAAAGAGATTTTCGCTCGGTTCCCCCCGAGTTCAGACCTGGCGTTGGGCATTGGAGTGTCCAGCTGCTGGGTGATCAGAGCCAGAAAGCCTCCCTTGACCCCCGCAGGTGTACGGGTGATGTAGTCAGGTGTGCATTACAGCAACAGGATGAAGTGGTTGATGAGTGAGAGCGAGAGCCAGAACGAAGTGAAGGCTTATGGTGACCGAGATGCCGCAGCGGGCTCTCCAGGCAGGAGATGAAATATTTGCAATTCTGCCCTGTCCCTGGGCTGCAGGCCTACACTCCATTTATATGGAAATGAGTTTGTCTTTGCTAAGGTGGGCATGGAGAGAGGTGGAAAAGAGGGGGGGAGCAAGATCCGAGGGGGGTAGGCGCTGTAATGGTTTACACGCTGTTGTCGTCATAGAGGATTCTAGAAATTGAGATGATTCTGGATGAATAAAGGTGAAATAAAATAGAATTTGGGGATGATTTATTTGGAATTTCAGTTGTGAAAGAATGGTTCCTTTTAATGACCTGTATGCTCTTTAAAACCTTTATATAAACTTTTTTTGTAACACAATAAGATATTTTGAGAAATGTCTCTTGTTTTGTGGGACTCAGTGTGGTTCAGTGTTATTTGGTTACCAACATTATTCTAAATATCATCTTTTGTTCTGCAGAAGAAAGAAAGCAAGACAGGTTTGGAACGACATAAGGATGAATAAATTATAAAATAATTGACATCTTTGTTTCTTTGTCAGCCATCATAGTGTTTTATTTATTTATTTTTAAACGTAAACCCCAATAAATTGTTACATTTATATTTGAAACAACAGAATTTCTTGTTTGACAAGTTTGATGCATTCTGCTCAGTATGATAAGGGACATTTATTGTTATAAAAAAATACTGTCTTAAAAAATCATATTTTTACAGTCCTTTCTATAAGGAATTTTCATTTAAAAAATGTAGGAAAATGTTAAAGCTGTAAAAAATTCTGTTTAAATTTACATTGTCAGAAAATCACAAAAATATTACATATTAGAGTTAGCGGATAGTACTAGAATTAGCCAATTAATCTATTTTTTAAAATATAATTTGTTTATTAAATATGAACAATATATTTATATAAATAACTGTTCATACTGTATAACTATTTTTATTTTCATTTTTAATTTAAATATACTCATACAAGTATGTTTTCGAGAAATTATGGTTAGATATTTTTCATTTATTCATAAATTGCACTCACAATGTTGTGAATTAATTTTTTCCAGGCTTATTTAAAAAAAATATTAAAACGCATTTAATGCAACCTAACCGCGATTCAATGTGGTGCCTTTTTCATATAAATTCATTTAATGTCATTCGAACATTTGTGTACTAAAATTCCTGTCTTCCTCTGTGGTGGACATCATCTGGTGTCTCTACATTTCACATTTATAAGCCAATCCCAACCCCCCACCTCCCTCATCTCCAGGCCTCAGACCATCCAGTTGCTGTATAATGAGCAGATGTTCAGCCAAGTCTGATCTTCACATCAGTCTATCTGCAGTCTCCTCTAGAGCCCGGTTGAATCTTGCTGGAGCATTCACGGCCAGCTGCTCCTTCGATGTGCCCGGGGTGCCCATGCCCACTCTTTTTTCATCCCGACTTAGTCACGACACCAGAACCCAGCGTTTGAGTCACGAGATGGCTGGGGTCAGTCACGATACCCTATGAGGCAGAACACGTCATTTAAGGGTCCCACTCATGCAGGGTCGAGGTTTGAAGGGGCTTTGCCAGGGGGCTATGTTGGAGTTGGAGGCCTCGTGGTGGTCTTGTTTCTGCGTGGAAGTTGGTTTGTGTGCTGGCTCATAATCCGTGCCGAAAGGGTGGGAGTGTTTGTTTTCGCCGTCCACATGCGAGAACAAGGGGCTTCTGTGTGCTGATCTTGTTTTCACCGCTGTAGAGACGGTGGAGGATGCTACTTCATCCTGACGTCAGGCTGCGTTTGAGATTACCTTCACAATGATCTCGTTAGGCTTCGTCTGGAGAGGCCGGTCTTGGATCAGCGTAGGAGAGAGGAGCTTTCATTGCGGCCATGGAAACAGATGTGACATTCTGGATTAACAATGAGTAAACACACATGAGCCATGTGGTGAACGGGAATGAGCCAACAAGACCACACAAGAATTCCAAAAGCCTCATTTACTGTTTGATACGAGGCAATTTAACATTTGTGTAGCATCCCGTTTCCTCTATTATTTAAGAGGCGAAGAGAGAATTTTTTGAATTAATGTTAAAGAGTTCAACTTTGTATGACTATCTGCCGCAGAAGACGGAAGAAGAAATTTGGAAGAATGTTGGGTAGTGGCAGACATTCAGTTGGGTTGGTTTTGTTTCTCCTTTGTGTTTTTTAAAGGTGCGAAAAGAGAATTTTTATTATTAATGTTAAAGTGTCTCTCATTTCGAATGTGTAAGACCATTGTCCATGAAAAACAATAGAAGGTATTTTGAAGAATGTCGGTTAGTGGCACACATTCATTCTGATTGGTTTTGTTTCTCATTTGTATTTTTTTAAGGAGCAAAAATAATAAACGTATTATGTATTGATATAAAAGTGTCTTTGATTTAAATTCTGTATGACTATCTTCCGCAGAAAACAATAAATATTTTGAAGAATGTTGGGCACTGGGAACCATTCACTTTTCTTTCTTGTTTGTTTTTTTAAGGAGCAAAAGAGAGTTAATAGTAATATTACTGTAAAGTGATCTCTCATTCCAAATCCTAGTGACTATCTTCTTCAGAAAACAAAATAAGATGTTTCAAAGAATGTTGGTAACTGGCAACAGCCCTAGCATTGTTCTTGTTTCTGATTTGTATTTCTTAAGGAGCAAAAGCAAAATAGTAGTACTAGTAGAAAAGTGTTTCTTATTTCAAATCTGTATGACTATATTCTGCACTAAACAAATGGAAGATATTTTGAAAAAAGTCTGATACTGGGAACCATTCACTTTTTGTCTCTCATTTTATTTTTAAAGGAGCAAAAGAGAATGATTAATGTAAATGTTAAAGTGGAATCTCATTTCAAATTTGAATGACTTTTGCAGAAAAGAAAACAAGATATTTCGAAGAATGTTGGTAACTGGCACCCATGCCCTAGCACTGTTCTTGTTTCTGATTTGTATTTCTTAAGAAGCAAAAGAAAAATAGTAGTACTAGTAGAAAAATGTCTCTCAATTCAAATCTGCATGACTATATTCTGCACTAATCAAAAGAAGACATTTAGAAAAATGTCCGGTATTGGGAACCATTCACTTTTTGTTTCTCAATTGTATTTTTTAAAGGAGCGAAAGAGAATGATTAATAAAAGTGCAAAAGTCATCTCTCATTTCAAATTGTATGACGATCTTGCGCAGAAAAACCCTCAAGATATTTTGAAGAATGACGGTGACTGGTACCTATTCAACAGCATAGTTTTTTGTGTCCATAAAATATATCTGAATGGGGCATAACCGCTGTTTGATTACTAACTTTTTTCGAAATATCTTCTTTTGTGTTCTGCAGAAAGTCATACCAAAATCAAGAGGATGAGTAAATAACAATCGAAATTTATTGTAGGTTACTGAAATAAAGTGCCCATAAATAGAACATTGACAAAAACACAAATGATTTTGCACTGGCCTCTTGGTTTTTTCAGCGGTTGGAACAAAATGTGTGTTTTCCCTGGATGGTTTTAACGTTGTGAAATATAGTGTAGATGATATAGATGAACTCCATGTGGTTTGAGTGCTCTGCGGTCGTCCTTGGTCTGGACCATTTCTCCTTTTGCGAATCGATACACTACTTTGTCATCATGTAACATGCGAGGTTTAAATATTTTTTATAGATATCGGAGTTGGGCCTCTGTGTGCATATCAATTTCAGATCGGCCTCACCGTATGAATGCAATCTTTACCATCGATCAGACGGTCAATATTAAACCGTCACCTAAAGAAAATGCGCAGTGGCATCAAATACACAAGCCATTAAGACCCTCGGGGTGTTCCAGCGAGACCCATCTCTGTTTAAAATCTATTCCTTTTACAATTGTTCCGGCTTACAGAGCTCTCAGTATTTGTCAATCGCTCAAAGTGCCCCATCAGACCACATCAATGTGTGTTTGTGTGCGGATTGTCCTCCCAATTCGTGACCGCGCTTCTCGGAAACGCTGGGTTCTCATTCGTATTCTGATGGTATTCGTTGGCAGTGGAGCCAGCCCCAGCGGTTCAGTCACTCTCAGGCGTGGTCACATGGGCTGGGGGAGGGATGGAGAAGGGTTGCTCGAAACAGAATAGAAAGGGATAGTGTCAATAAAAAAATGGGTCGAGAGACGAAAAAGCTAAGCTTAGTGGGATGGAATATGAATTCATGTTTGGCTCTCAGGGGTACACTGTGAGAAATAATGTGGCCGGGTAAATATCACAAAAATAGACGGTTAAATTAATATAATAAACCGTTTAAATAGATTTTCTTAGTGGAAAATCTTTAAATAATTGATTAAAAATGATTCAAGTAATGCAGCTTATTTATTAAGCGTTTTTAACAAAAATATTTTTTAAAAAACACCGATATTTTTCATGAATTATAATATAAATGTTTGATATTTAATTTTTTTTAAACACATATCCAAAATTGAAACAGCAAATTGCTTCATTTCGAAATTTGAAAATAAGTGGAGATCTTCCTTGACGTCATTGCATTGTATGCTAATGCAGAACACAAAAGAAGGTATTTCGAAAAATGCTGGCAAACAAACATCACCAGCTCCCATTGACTTCCGTCATCCGGACACCACCACCGAGACGTTTCTCAAAATATCTTCTTTTGTGTTGCACAGCAGAAATAAAAGACATGTAAATAAATAAATGACGTAACTTTCCGATGTAACGTCAACATTTCACGTCTAAAACTCAGCATTTGTGTTGTCCATCAATATTTGTGGTTCGTTCTCAGAATGCTTTTTAAATCGGCAATCGACATTTGGAAACCCTTCAAATCGATTTATTTCATAGGGTTTAATCGTCATCATCCTGCATATTAAGTTCATTCCGTTAACGTTGACGAAATGGCTAAACATGTTGTTGGCGAGATGCAAACGCGCCCCGAGCTTCGCTGTGTGCGCCATTAAGGCCCGAACGAGCGCATTATGTTATTCCTTCTCTTTTTTCCATCTCTCCCCCTCTCTCCTCCTCGCTCTACCCCTCCCTACGGCTGTCAGAGAGAGGTGTGTGGGCAGCATTGTGATAGGAATAGATGTTCCCCTAAGCGAGACCTGCAAAAGCCATTTGAAATCTGCTTGATGGAGAACAGTAGGTAAGAGTGTGGGCTGCTTGCTTTTTACACTCGCTCTCTCTCTTCTGCTCTCTATTTATCTCTCTCGCCCCCCTCACCCTTGTCTGTTGTTCTCGTCGGTTCCCCCTCGCCCGCCTCTTTTCTTTTTTCCACTGTCCCTTTTTTCACCTTCTCTACTCTGGGAGGATCTCCGCGTTCCGCCACTTAAAACGTTCCTGCGTCTCAGGTGGCTCGAAAACACCCGTTTGGCCTTTCTCCGTCTGTCACGTACTTCTCTCCCCTCTGTTTTTCTTTCTCTTTCTTTTATTTTTCACCCGGGCACGCATTCCTCTACACCCACACTTGACATACCCTTAAAATGATTCCAAGTGTCTGTGCCCCGAGCCTCTCGGAACCAGACGTACACGGACGGACGACATGGGGAAGAATGGGTCCTCGAAGGCTTTGCCATGTATTGACCCCATTTCTCATAGACTCATCAATAATAAGTTATTTTTTTATTTTAATGTGGAAAGAATTCTACAGATTTTAGAATCCCAGCACACACAATCATGGCAAACCTTGATCTGTGGATGTGTCATCCCATGCCATTCAGGGAGAGAATATATATTTGGATATTAATGCAATGTAATATATCATAAATACTAATAAGTGATGTAATATTAAGTAATAGTTATACAAAAATGATCAAAACCTCATAAATAACTCAAATCCTCTATTCATTTCTTTGTTTGGTTAAACATACAGAAAGATATTTAGAAGAATGAAAAGCAACTGAGATTACAAAGTTTAAAGGTCCTCAAAGTTTTTTTTCCTAAACTCAGCTTCTTTTTCCTGTTCAACAGAACATTTAACTTTTGTATCATGTGGTGCGCCATCTCAGTTGCTTACGTTCTTCTAAATTTCGTTCTTTCTCTTTAAAAGAATAAAATAATTGTAAAATATTTTCTACCACTGTAGTCAACGGTGCCCCAACAATCTCGGTTCCTAACATTCTTCTAAATATCTTCTCTGCGCGCAACAGATCAAAGACCTTTATAAAGGTTCGAAACAACTTGAGAGCGACAGAATGATAACCAAGATAAGTGTTTTAATCCAGAACCGGACGTCCAAGTACGATTTCCACCTAAGTAGTAGCCATAACGAGTCAATATTAAATATATCAAGATTATATTTCACTGAATGTTCTTTACGTTTGAATGTCACAGAAGGTCACAGCTAATTTGACTTCCTGTTTATTTTTCACAAATAAAGATCCAGACCCACTCCTCCAGAAATAGTTAAGAAGGCCTATATTATATTAGTATGGTATTCACACGCACGCCGTCCTCTGACCTTGAGTTTACTGAGTTTTTCTCATTTCCCCAAAGTTGCATCATCGCTGTTTCATGTTTCCTCACCCGGCTCTTTTCTCTCATTTTTTATTTTCATCGAAAATTGAGATTTCAAAGCCGCCATAAATAATGCACAACGTAGCGAAGCGTACAGCGCACGCGCAAGGCCGGTGATTTAAGCTTTCTTATCGAATCTTAAGAAGCACCTAAACGTAAATAAATGCTTTTCTATATCTGTTCCTCACTGCCCACGGTAAAGTCCCAAATTTCATTCCGAATCACAGACAAAGATATTTAACTTGTAACCAAACAGTTATTTGACCCAATAAACTATCATAGAAGGAAATATCCAAGTCAAAGTCAAAGTCAAAAGTACCTTTGAACATTTGCAGTCCTACATTCTTCAAAATAGGTTTGTACCACTATGATAGTCAGTGTTATCCAACATTCTTCCAAATATCTTTTTCTGTGTTCATCAGAAATATATACAGATTTAGAGTCGTTTTATTTTAGGGTGAACTGTTCCTTTAAGAGTAAACCGTTTTGAGCATTAAATGCATCGCAGAACGACTCTCTCGTTTAGTTTCAAATCGAAAAAATTGTATTCTTACTCGAATGCAAATGTTTTTTTATCGTGTGCTTGAATAACTTCCAAAGCACTGTACGAATTTTATGTCGGTTCATTTTTCTCAGTGTTCTTGGGTAATTGATATTGGCAGCGCGCTAGCTTGTGACTGAAAACAGCAATTGTCGGAGCCGCGGCAGACAAAGCGACGGCTCGTAATGAAGTTGAATTCGTCAGTCGTGATTAGACATCAACAGTCAAGAGTGAAAACGAAACAAAAGCGCGGTTGCAAAGAGCAGCGTAGCCTGTTAGCATCTTGCGCAAAACATCTGTCGAGCTCTTACGACTTATAGTTTTCACTTCTTTCCGCGGTTTTGACTTAACACAAGGCCGTAAATGTGGCAGGAACTGTTTTTCCTTGTTTTTGCGTAAACTTTTTACGTTAAGTTCTCTCTCGGGAACGAGACTGTTTGCTCTTCACACTAAAGGCGTCTTCGCAATCGAAGCGTTTCGTAGACGTATATACACAATGCTGACATCAGCGCTGTTTGTTTGGTAAACAAAGCAGCTTTGTGACGAAATCCCTCTGTAGGGCTTCCTCCTCACTTCCTGTTTCACAGATAAAAGGAACGTTTTTAGATTTGCCTCAACTACTAAAACCATGCTTCCAAATCCGAACGGCAGGAGAACGAAGGAAAACGAGGACCAACAAAGCAACATCAACCGATCGTGGCATTTGGAAAACCAAATAAATGGGCCTCGCTGAATTCCTGAGAGGTGCGGGGTTTTTGTCCCGCATAAGTCAAGGGTCGAGTTTGAAAAGGCTTTGGTTTATGGTTGACCGGTCTTGTGTGGCCGACTGCCCACTGTTAAAAACACACGACGCTTCACAAAAGAGAAGTCTGAGAAGTAGGCAAACAGATGACTGCTCTTTCAAAAAGGTTGAAGGGGACATTTCGCTCGAGCCGTGCTCCAGGAACCGCTTGAAGGTCAAACCCAAATGGCCGTGCGCCGGCGGCTAATGCCTGTGGTGCGTGGTCAGCAGTATTTCACTCATTCAGAGCTTCACACAAAGGGATTTGCTTCAACTTCCTGTGCTGGGGACAGTACCGGCTTTTGCACGTCTGTGTTTTTTTTCTGCACAAGGGTATTGTTCTGAAGGTCTTCTGGTCTGTGTGTCAGCAGAAGAAGCGCTCTCATCTCGCCGCACTTGGCTCCAAAGGTCAAAGCGTGACAGGAAATGGCCTTCATCTGCATGCGCGTCGAGCGCGGCTTTGTTCTCGCCGGCTCTAATTTAAGCACCCCGCATGCAGATGCGCGGTTATCTTTACTACATCAAACCTGAGGGTTGTCAGGCAAATCACGCCGCGTCACGGTTCTTTGGCCCGCCGGTAAGGGCCGTTTACATACGGCGTGTCCTGCCCGTGGGCTGTTTTAGCTTCGCCGTGTGTCGTCACGGCATGCCATCTTTTTTATTCCCTTTTTGAACAGACACTTTTAATGCAATGGCTTGCCTCCCGGGCCTGGCGTGCCTACAGCTCCCTCCTGTATCGCCACTGGCCAGATTCCCGGCCTGTATGCTCTGGCAGAGCGGGCCTGAAGCGTCAGTCGCTTCCTCGCAGAAGTAGCAGCCAAAACTGTTAGTCACCGGCCCCGCTGCGACACAGTGATGGCTGAAAGGGCCCGGGGCCAGGCCTGAAGAGGTGGCTGCTTGCGTGTGTAGTCTGCATGCGTGTGGCTGATTTCCGGAGGAAAGAGCTTGGCATGGCGAACACCTATATCAACATTTTTCAGAACTTGGGCTTAACAGGGGAAGTGAACAATGGGGGCTTTTCAGCACAAGGTTCTCCCTCTAATGGGCTGGCGAGGTGAGAATGACTCACACCGCGGTGGCCGGGAAAACATTGCAAAGGAGAATTTTATGTCAATGGTTTTATCAGAGCGTCCTTAGGAATGGATTGCAACGAATTTACAAGTCAAGTGACGTTTAGAGATATAAACAAGAGTTTTGTGTGCGATACGCTGGGATGTGAAGGTTCTATTCTGGACAGATTGTACATCTGTACGAAATTGCAAATGCAATTTTTCATACAAAATAAAAAACATTTTTGTAAAATAGAAAATTGTTCAAGTTTTTACACTTTAACTTTGAAATCAGATGTTTCACAATTTTGAACGACAGTAAAATGACAGTTTAAAGGAACTGTAAAAAGAAATACAATGCGTTTTTTCAAAACGTTGCAAAATAACAAGGATAAAAATAAACTTTTTTTGTGACAAATGTTATTTTACTGTTACCCTGTATACAAACTACAGTTCAAAAACACCGTAAAAATTACAATAATACACTTTTATTTTAGGAAAAAAAAACTTTGTTATTTTATTACATCCTTCTACACTGTCACCCTTCATAACAGATTTGAACATTTTTGAAATACAATTAAAATGACAGTTTATAAAAAAGGTAAACAGTAAAAACGACAGAAATACACTGCGATTTAACAAGGTTTTTCTGGCTTATATAGTAAAATCTAGATTTATCGAGAAAATAAATATTGTTGCATGTTATTTAACAATCCACCATGTCACCCTTTAAACCAGATATGATGAAATTTTGAAATACGATGTAAAACCATACAGAAATACACAGCGATTTACAAAACCTTGTAAAACAACATGGAAAATATATTTTTTGTTTTATATTAAATATATAAGCCAGTAAAATAACATTTTTGTCGCATAAAATATTTTTTCTGTTATTTTAATGCGAATTTCCACCCAGCCTCTAAATATACCAGATGTTTCCTATTTATTTAATACAATGAAAAATCAAAATAAAAAACGGTGTTAAAAATGACAAAAATCATATTGTTATTTTACTAATTGTTACAAAGTGGCGTGAAAAAATCTATTTTACCCTATACTAATGTAATAATTGATGCCAAGAGCCTTAAAGTCATCTCAAAGCCATAAATTCGCAAAATGCCTACAAAAATGTAATGCATGGTAAGCAATATGTCAAATGTACAAAGCTGGACGTCTGCTGTACGGTAACCTGTTTCATTTTTGTCTATTCTAGGAGGAACAGAAGTTACCCCTGCTGAAAAGACCAGCATTGATGGTCACGGGCATATGTTGTGTTTAAGATGCTGTGATGCCCCCACCGGCTTCTTGTTTACCCGGCATCGCCAGAATTTTTAAATGTGCCTCCAGGTTAGATCACACAGTACACCTTGTTTCCAGCCAGTCACCCTTCGAACTCGGCACCAACGTCTGAAATCAGCCACGACCGATGTGGGGCTTTGTAAAAGCAGAGCAGCAGTTTCCACTGCGATAGGTTTCGACATGCTGAAACCGAGAAGAAAGAAAAACAAAGACACACGGAGACACACACTTAGTCAGTCACCTTTAGACACTGTGTGCAAATGAATGCAAAGAAAAAGAATGCAGCGGAGGGGCAAGACGTCTGTTATGACACCAAACAAGGGGCCGCCTGGAAAAACAGATAAAAGTGGAAACCAGAGACGTGGAAGCATACAAACCGAGGATAAATAACGTCCAGCAGTTAGAATAATATCCACCTATAAGTTCGGCCCATATGAGCGATGTCTTGCCAACAAAGTGATGTTGGCTGTAATATATCATTTGTCTGTTTGCAAATTAGTCTTGTGCACAAAAAAAGGTTTTTTAATATACGAGGGACCACATTTACACAAAGCCGTAATTTCTTATTTCCCATGTTGTTTCAAACCTGTATGTAGTTCTTTCTTTCACACAAAATGAGATATTTTGAAGAATGTTGGGAATCAAACAGCAGTGACACTCATGCATTTCTATTGTATGGACACAAATTAAAAAATCCATGGGTGACAGTTAGCCAACATTTATCGAAATATCTCATTTCGCTTTGGAAGGAACGTCAAATTATGTTTTTACTACCAGGATAGATGATGGGGTTTGGTTATTGACACTCATCCAAATATCTGTTTCGTGTTTATCACAGCAAGGAAACACATACAGATTTGAAACAACTCAAACGTTTGGACACATTGTTATTTTTGAATGAACTTTGCGTTTGAATGGAAAGTGTAATGAAAATCCTGTTATCATTTACTCACCATCTTGGCATTTCAAACCTGTATGTCTTTGTTTCTTTAGCAGAGCACAAAATGAGATATCTTGAAGAATGTCGGGAACCAATAAGAAGGGGCACCCATTTTTTTATGGACACAAAACGAGACAGTCAGCAGGTGCCAAAATCTATCTTTTTGTTTTAACACGTTCTATGAAATATTTTTTCAATGTTCATCAGATCAATGAATCGCACACAGATTTGAAAGAACCAGAGGGGGGTAAATGACGACAGATTTGAAAATTCTGTTATCAATTACTCTCTTGTCATTTCGTGTGTGATACAAAAAACATATTTTGAAGAATGTTGGGAACCAAACAGCAGTGGCACCGATCCGCTTCTATTGGATAGTGCCATCCTAACATTCTTCAAACTATCTTCCTGTTAGTTGTAAAACACAACCGTTCAGTCATGTGTAGTCTCTCACGCAAACCAAACAAGCCAACACTTACCAAAACACACATCGTCCTTAAACACGCTAAAAGCTTTCAAGCCCTTATTTTTACTGTGTCTTTACGATTTCACAGCGTCGTCAACTGACCAAATGTTATGTGGGTAAATTAGTGGGACGGTGTCTAATGACTTTCTTGGGGGTTTGTTTGAGGTCAGGACCCCTGTGTGTGTTGACACAGCTGCAGGGGGGGGTTCGGCCCTGCGGAAGAAAGACACAGGGAAGTTTACGTAAGGCCGGTTTGAGATCAGGGTCAGGACCAGTCGTGATGTGAGCGTGTTTGCATACGTGCGTGTGTGTTTTTTCAGCATGTGGGTTGAAGAGTGAAGTCTGGCACACAATGGACATCCACAAGCCGTTGGATTCCAAGATCTGCCATAATGGGGGTGTTTATGTTTCAGGAGCGAAGTGTTTGAGCGTGCAAGTGGTTGTGTTTGTGTTTGGGTGTGCCCGAGGATTCCATGGGGGTAGGGCCGTGGTTGCCACCTCCATTTTAACATAGTCACGGGTTTGGCTTCTGTCCACAGTTGAGGAAGTGAAGGGGTGATTGTGTGCTCATCACTTCTTGAGCTCACTGCCGCGACCTTGCCGAACTTCTGTGTCTGTATAAGAATATCGGCTCTTTGCAAAGATCCACTTGGAAGTCATGCCATGCAGGAAATGTTCGTGCAGATCCGGAGATTTCATGGGATCTCGAACTCTCATAATGTTGATCATGTTTTCATAAAATGAGATTTTCTGTTTTTTTAGCGCACAAGTTAGAGGCACATGATATCATAAATGCTTAATTTGAATTCCAAAGTACATTTTTACTGTTACCTTTACTAAAAACAATTTTTATTAGTGACACATTTTATACCTGAATATGTTTCGAAGTAAAAATAATCATAAAGAAACTGTAAGGATGTAAAGTTAGTACAGATATTCTGAACTATAATTATGGTTTTAAATTCAAATATTTAAGTTATTATATTCAATTATATTTGTTTATATATTATGTATGTGTTCAAATCTTTATTTACTATTTTATACATTTATTAGATATTGAGTTAAATATTATGTTTGTTTTATTAGTAATTAACCAAATTACTAACTAATTTGATCGTGTGATGGTCTTTAAAAAATCATGATTTCAACTTTGGGCAAAATCATTGTTAGTATGATTTTGGTTGTAATCGAGCAGCTCTACTGAAGAAGTTTTGGTCACAAACCATAAGCAAATGTTTAAAATTCAGGGTTTAAAGTGACATTTTTAACAAGTAAATGTTAACTGACCTTTTAAATCTTATACAAGCCGGAAAAAAAGTGACAGCTATTTTATTAAAATATCATATAAACAAAATATGTAATCTATAATTAAATTAAATTAAATTAAATATATACATTTTATTGAACATATAAATATATGTTTTACAGATAATGAACTGAAACATTTTTGTTTAGATGGGTTTATTAAACAATTTCTTTTGAAAATTGTTTAAAATAAAGTTCTGCTTGTATTAAATGATATCTTGTCTGGGGGTCCCAGGTCAAATAAAACACATTCATCGAAACATTGTTTATTCCATAAAAAAGTGATAGTCCGCTGGAAGATATTTGATAAAGACGTCTATTCTTATTAAAGAAGCAATATTTATTCTCTTAATTATTGTTATCTTTAGTCGCTGTACAGTTGTTGTTCTATGTTGAAGGTAGCATTTGTCCCGCCCTTGCTGAACTGTGATTGGACGGCTCTGTAATTAGTGACAGAGTGTTCTTCTCCAAGATGCCTGGCCGTAAACGCCGAGCACCGACGAAGAACATATGCTGGACCTCGGCGATAAGCGACAAGAAAAGCCAGTAGCTGACTTTTTTCAAAAACCATGGCGTTTCCATAGGAAACAATAAAAAAAATATGACGAACGCTGTCTTAACACCTCCAGTTGACCCATGGCCCTTATATTATGTAATTCCAAAGGAATCTTTTTCAGTGATCACACATTTTATTTATATAGTTTTCCAACATCAGGATACAGACTTCTGTTTCCGAGCGCTCGATAAGCTTTATTCGAAATGCTTATCATTCCCACTCCGCCATCCAACATCCATCATCGCAATTTTAACAGCAGGCCTTCCTGCGATCTGTTCAGACGCATCAATGACGATTGTGACAGGCCGTAATTATCTTTTAACTTTAAGCTACGTGAATGCTCGACTGCTCGTTCTTCCGTGCTCCACCCATGGAGCGGGATTAGCACCCAGAAATGAAATAGATGACGGGGTTCACCTGAAGGAAATTGGCCGTGAAGAGACGTGAAGAGACGAGTTGATACGTCCGGTATCTCCTGATCGTTTCGCTTCAGTTGACATTTCGCTCCCATTGTCCGGTGCTGCCCACGGGCTGACGGATGGGAATATATGGGATTTGGCAGTGATGACATTTGGATGAAAAGAGCTGGCTTTGCATCAGAGGTTACTGGGAATATTCCGGCATTTCAATGATGTTACTGCGGGCCTTGGAGCCCTCGCTTGCTAAGGCAAATGTTTGGATTTGGAAACCTCATAGAAATAACTTACAGATATAAAAAACTCATTTAAAGCTTATTTACGAATGCAATTATTAAAAGAGAGTTTGTTTAGAATGTATCAGGCTAGGTTTGCATTACATGGTCACGTTCAACATCTCACGGGTGCTGTCGAGATTCTAATAGTTGTTCGTTGTTCAAAATGTTTTGTTCTATGACAATACCCATGTCCTTTTTTCTATGAATCTTATTAATGAGATTTTTATTTTTCTTTATGAATAATTTTAAGTCTTCTCCCAGTCTCCTTGTATCATGACCATAGCGTTTGAACTTTCTTTGACCCTCTACCCTCTTAAGGAAAAAGCAATATCATGTTTATCTATGAAATCTTGATGCCCACACTTCAAACATGTGCGAATACAAAACACTCCCAGTGTTTACACTTTTAGTGTAATGTACTGTATGCCCCTGTTTCGGAAAATACTGGTGTGTCGTGACCAGCGGCAGAAGATACCGTACATGTACACATGACTGCAGTAGGAAATATTGGATGCATTAAATGAACATTTAGGATCTCTTTTTGCTTAGAAAAAGACAGTGAGAAATGTCACATTTAAGGGCAAAAGAAATTGGATGTAGTGCAGGATGAGTCATCGCCAGCGCACAATGAGTGATATTTTAATCCTGATAAGGATTTTTCCTTCTTAAGTTAAAGTGGTCATTCACCCAAAAATGAAAAATACTCACTCTGTGGTTTCCAAACCTGTACACGTTTGTTTTGTTGAACACCGAAAGATATTCGGAAGAATGCCCCAAGAAGATTTTTTCAGTCCTACATTCTTCAAAATATCTCATTTCTTGTTTATCAGACGCAAAAACGTCATCTATTTTCCTGAAGCTGTCAATAACTGTAATGGACATTCTTCCAAGTATCTTTGTCTGTGGCCTTGAAGCATAATCATCACAAGCACAAAAAGCAATTTTTTTAAAATAAAAATTAAACCTGTCATGAACTGTACTGTAACTTAAACTTAAATTAAAATAAAGCATAGCTTTTGACCAATCCGAATCAAGGACTGCGACCGATTTATAAATATGTTTTTTATTTAACGTATGTTTTGTCGTTACTTATATATAATTGTACCCTATACTCACTAGAAGAAGATATAAATATAAGAAATAAAGAAGATATTTAAAAAAATGTCCATATAAAATATGCCCATACTACAGAAGTGCATGTATATATACATATAGATATTAACGGTCTGTTAAGTGTAATAAAACGCTAAAATGCATAGTTACAAAATGTAATCATGAATGTTATTTAAATTTCGTTCATAATAAACGAGATGGTTTGATCCATACGATGTGTGCGGACGGATTTCTCATTTTGATGTCTTCAGCATTCGCTCGCTGTATCTTTATCCACTCCCAGATGTAAATGTAATGCCCATGCCGTGTGTTCCTTTCACGTCATTGTCACCAGAAGAGGGATTCTAGGGATTCACGGTTTACTCTTTTGTTGTAGGTTTGTGAGGGGGAGCATAAATGCTTGCACCGGAGGATTAGAGCGAGAGAGGGATTTGTTCAGAACAGTGTGAGATAGATGGCAGTGCTGTGTTCCGTTTGCCTCACCGTGATGCTCTCCCGGATGACGCACTCGCCGGCGCTGACGCTCTCCGAGATTGCAGTCACTGAGGTAAATGGAGGAAAGAACACCAGGCCCGGTCAACAACAGGGTGTGTGGGTGTGGATAGTGACACACACACACACACACACGCACACACACGCACACACACACACACACACACACACACACCCACACACACACACACACACACCCACACGCACGCACGCACGCACGCACGCACACACACACACACACACACAGAGAGGAGCAGAACCATAAATCCACCTTTTGATAACTTTCTCCCTTTACTTTCTGCTCCCTCCGAAGTGACTCACCGCGGTAAATGTCAAGGGATCTAGCCGCCACCAGACTTTGTTTACCGGCACCCACGGATCGGTGCTTTTTTCGGCGAACAAAACATGATGTAAACATACCTGTGAGTTCACGGCGTGCCGCCGCAACAGCACGTGCGCTTTTGTTATTGCTTACGGCGGCATCGGGTGTTATGTCACAATGACAAATGTGCAATGTTCACGCAAGGGTGTCTGGTATTTAAAGAACCAGCCCATTGTTATGTATGATATTTATTCCATTACTTTCCATTCATCACCAGCCCTTCCTTTCCATCTGCAACGTTCCTCCCTCTTCAACATGTTTATTACGTCCGACTGGATTTATGATTCCGAGCCCAGCCGCGCGGCAGCATGTGATGTGGAGGTGGAGGGGGCGTTCAGGAAGAGCGATCAGGGGGTTGAGGAGAGTGTGAATTCGGATCAGACTTAGCTTTTTACAGTCTGATATTCAAATCCTTTGTCCTAATGGAGCCCTGCGAAAATTGACTCAGACTGAAGGCTGTGTAGGCAACTTCCTGGCCTGAACTCCACTCAATACGCCCACACAGCCAGCCGGCTCTTTTTAGATACTCAACATTAGGTCTGGCCAAGACTCATCGCCGAGCGAGGACTGGAGGTAGGCTGAAAGTGTTGAGAATAACTTCGGGGACCCGACCGAGTACTTCGCGGCCTTGCGGCGTGGTGCCCAAGGCGACAAAAGGCTGAAGGACGGGTAGATCAAAGTGCCAACGTCTTTCAAGCGGTTCAGAAGGCAAGCGTGCTACAATTGAACGCTCGCATGGCTTTTAAGGCATAGTTCACCCAAAGTGAAAATCATATCATTGTGTACTCATCCTTATGGTATTTCCAACCCATATGACTCTCCAGAAAAGAAAGAAGATATTTGGAGGAAGTGACCTACACACATCTATAGTATGGGCACAAAACCAATGCATTTGAACGGGTACCGCCATTGCCAGCTACCATTTTTCAAAATATCTTCTTTTGTGTTTTGCAGAAGATAGTGGGTATAAATTTAGAGACACAGGTATACCGTATGATGTCGTTATTTGGCTTCATCAGGTGAGTATAGTCAACTGCAACGTAGTGGTTTTTGCTCTCCGAAATTGATCTTGTAGACAGACAGGCTAGCCGAGGAGAGCGAGGCAGGCACGGCCGGGCACTGCTGATGAAATGCAGCAGTTCCTCAAAGACGGCGTAGACAGTGCCCACTTCTGCTTCAAAAAGAGCATCTCGGTTCTCTAATCAAGAGGACTTGTGACAGTCCTCGTTCGGAGTGTCTCTAATAAAAATGATTCATTGAATTGAGGTGTTGGAACGGTACTTGGACATGCCAGTGAGAAGCACACAATCGCAAGTTTTAATCCGACTTTCACAAACTTTATCATTTGCCTGAAAATAAAAATTCTGTCATCATTAACTGACGTGTCAACCGTGTAAGACCTTCTTATATTTTGAATTATGTTGATAGATTGCACCATTTCACTTACATTGGTTTTGCGAGTTGGGTACCCACTTTCTTCAAAATATCTTCTTTTGTGTTCTGCGGAAAAAAGACACTCATGGAGGTTTGAAGTATTGACAAGGTAAGTAAATGATGACAGAATGTTTATTTTTGGCTGAACTATCCCTTTAAAATGAATACTTTACGAGGGAGATTTATGACTGAGCTTAAAGCTAAAATCACAGGCAGTAGTAACATGTATTATGTATTATCTCAGTGGACTCTGTTTTTGGCACAGGTTTAATGTTTGTAGTCTGGCTACGAAAGCCGGTGAAGACAAAGACGTGCTTTGAGCCAAGACATTTGGAAATTACCCCTCTACCTTCATGCGTTGGCCTATAAACCCATCCAAAACACAGACAACCCCCACAAAGATCCCAGACTGCAGATGCTCGGGTGAACGGAGGGAGTATTAGAACAGAAACGCAAATCTTGTACGTCTACTATATGTTTAGAAATGGTAGACACATTTAATGGGTCTTAAATCCACATTTTGGATTTGGATTTGGACATTTGGATTGAAAATATGTATACAGACTGATATATGGATAGGCAGATAGTCGCGTGGATGGATAGATATAGATTGATGCAGACAGGTAGATGCATAGAAGGATGGATGTATGGATAGACAGATAGAAGTATGGAATGATGGATGGATGAATGGAATTATGGATGGATGAATTGATGGATGGATGGATGGATGGATGGATAGATGGATGGATGGATGGATGGATGGAATTGTGAATGGATGGATGAAGGGATGGAAGGATGGATGCATGCAGATTGATATAGACAGATGAATGGATAGAAGGATAGAAGGATGGATTTATGGATGGGTGGATGGGTGGAGGGAGGGATGGAAGTATGGATGGATGGATGGATGGATGGATGGATGGATGAAAGGAAGGATAGATGCATGGATAAAGATTGATATAGACAGATAGACAGATAGACGGATAGAAGGATAGAAGGACAGAAGGACAGATTGATGGATGGATGGATGGATTGGTGGAGGGAGGGATGGAAGTATGGATGGATGGATGCAAATTGAGACAGACAGATAGAAAGATAGAAGGATGGATTGATGGATGGTTGGATGGATGGATGGATGGATGGATGGATGGATGGATGGATGGAAGGATGGATGGATGAAAGGAAGGATAGATGCATGGATAAAGATTGATATAGACAGATAGACAGATAGACAGATAGACGGATAGAAGGATAGACGGACAGAAGGACAGATTGATGGATGGATGGATGGATGGATTGGTGGAGGGAGGGATGGAAGTATGGATGGATGGATGCAAATTGATACAGACAGATAGAAAGATAGAAGGATGGATTGATGGATGGATGGATGCAGATTGATACAGACAGATAGATGGGTAGAAGGATGAATTGATGGATTGAGGGAATGATGGATGGATGGATGGATGGATGGACGGACGGATGAATGGATACAGACAGATAGATGGATAGAAGGATGAATTGATGGATTGAGGGAATGATGGATTGATGGATTGATGGATGGATGGATGGATGGATGGAGGGATGGATGGATGCAGATTGATACAGACAGATAGATGGATAGAAGGATGAATTGATGGATTGAGGGAATGATGGATTGATGGATGGATGGATGGATGGACGGATGAATAGATACAGACAGATAGACGGAAAGACAGGCTGACAGACGGATGGATAGATTGACACAGATCGATACAGCCAGATAGAACGACAGATAGGGAAGGGGGGATGGACGGATAGATAGAGGGATATAGTTGATGAATGGGTGGATCAATAAAGATGGATACAGACAGACAGACAGACAGATAGATGAATGGATATAGATGAAAAGATGAAGATCAATACACACAGACAGACAGACAGACAGACAGACAGACAGACGGATAATTGGATGGATAGATACATAAACAGTCACACCATCTTATGAAAGGAAACTCAATGTACAGACAGCGGAGCTTAAATTAAACCGTCTGAACAAAAGCATGAATAAGCGCGATCGCACACGGGATCCCCTTTCTTCTCGCTCTCGCAGGCTGCTGCTCCACCGTTGCTAGGCGACAGCACTCGCGGCCCTCCGTGCACTCGAGGTGCTTGACACCGGCGCGAGGGGCCCGTCTGGCTCTTCAGCTGTCATTCGAAATGTAAAGCGAATGAAAATAGATACACAGAAACATCTTCAATTAGCACGACAGAGACGACAGGAGACATTTTGTTTTTCCCTCCTGTGCTTTTTTTGAAACTGTATTAGTCATGAAAGGACACCGTGGGTTTTTTTCCTTTCGAAAAGGTGATGAAAGAGCTTGTGTGCTTCGGTGACTACAAAAGGGCTCTTTACTGGGTTTGTTTGATAAGTGGAGTACTGTCATGCCTCATTATAATCAATAAACAAGACGACAATAACCACTCACATGTCACTTATGTTTACTATAATTAACCATGGTCAACATGGTTTTCTAAGGCTATAACAAATAGAGGAAAAAATCTGTTTAGTAGTTTATGTTTGTTTGAATTTCCAAAAGTAGACAACTAAACAAACGCTACTGCAAGTAACAAGCAACCGAGAAGAACCGATATTTGGCTAAACTTGCCTTTCCGATATTTCGATACCAAACCCAACGCTGGATATTAATGTTCCAGATGCGTTCTTTAAAAGCAACTTAGTAAAAATGAGTAATGACATAAATAACGTAAATATAACCAGATATATTAGCTTCTACCGGAACCAATCAGCATACATGGATCATGGATACTCTTTTGATTACATAATGTATGATGAGATTATGTGTGAAAGTTGGATTTACAATAGAATCACATATCATATATCTACAAACATACCGGTATACATGATGTACAGCCCTATGAACAATGTCACGGTAAGGTAATTTTCGGAAAGGCCGTATTTTATGAGGTCAAGGTCAAAACCCCAAAAAACATGTCACTTCCCCTTTACACATCCGGATGCAGAGAAGACTCAGGAGGTGAGTTGCTTTTCATCACCAGAGACGGCAGGAGTCGACTTCCTCTGAAGTTTGACCGTAAAGGTGATTTAAAGCAAACAGCTAAACAAGGGAAGTTGCACATTCCTCCTCCCGTGCAGACAGATCGTTCCAGTCTTCCGTTTAGGTCTTGTTAACTTCTTACATACGTCCTCTTCTTACAATACTCATTATATAAAAGTGTCATTTCTGTGTGTTGTGATGTGAATGATTCATCACGTATCGTCTTTAATGCGTTGGGCTGTTTCCAACAAACAAGGTTAAGGTTAATACGGCAGACAGGATGTGCCATATCTCAGGAGAAATGGGAAACAGGCCCGCTGGAGCGAAACCAGGGATTCCAGGAAAGCAGACGGGCCTCGTAAACATGAGGCCCGGATTATTCCAGCATCCCGAACGGCCCCAGGGTCAGGGGTTGGAGCGAGACATAGCGTGGCACGCAGAGTAGAAAGATTGGTTGGCGCATTTAGCCTCGGTCATTTATCAACCTTTCCTTTATATTTATCGGATTGCGCTGGCATCAAATAATAAAGATTGGAGGTGACGGCATGTGTGTGTACGTGGCGTTCGAGGAGTCGAATTTGGCCCCCGCAGTGCAGCCAAGTCCCTATCTCACCCCCGCCGAAGCGACAACTCTCCTCCACGTCTGCGGCACCACCTCCCCGAAACACTCACCTCCTCTGCCACACCTTCTAGCTTTTCGCCTGGTGATCTGTGGGTGCCATTTTGTCCATTTGGTACCCGGGTGGCATTCGTTTGCCAAAATAGCCAAAAGTCACAGCTGTGAATCATGTCTTGCTACTAGTTTTCTTGGAAGAATTCAAACACATATTTCTGTCACTTTGCCTCCCCGACTGTTAGGTTTTCTTAGCGTTTCAACACAAACATTGAGAAAAGGTCAAACAAGCCGCAGAATCCAAAGAGACGCGGGGTGCAGAACCTGCGGTTTTATGACAGGTCGGCCCATGCATCCAAAAGCACATCTCCAATGCCCGTACAATGCTTGTTTGCCTGCAATCCGGAGGAGAGGCTCAGCGTGGTCTCGGTTTATAGACACGTGAATGCCTCCGGGATATCGTATCCGAGTTCCTGTCCTCTGCAGCTTAACCGTGCGGCAACCCACAGAACCGCGAGTGGCCTCGGGGCACGGGGAAAGGATGGGAACTTTCCCCCAGGGCCCGGTGAGAGGCAGACACAGCAAATAAACAACCCACACTCCTCGTGTGTACAAGCCTCGATAAGGCCCTCAAGGAACGTCCGCACATCTCCCTGATTTCCTCTCTCCCCCTGAAGTGTCAAAAAACAGCAGTGCCACCCCCTTAAAAAAGCCTCCGAAGACGGGAGATGAAAGGGTGCCAGTGTGCCATCTTTGTCATCTCTCTCTCCTCAGCCCACATCGTGGCGAAGTTTCTTGTTTTCGGGTTTTTTACAATAAGAGGAGCGCAACAACAACGAACAGAGATCTGTGAGATCTATCGCACGCGCTTTTCCCGAAGGAGCGTCAACTCAGACGGGAAATTTCATTAGGGAGCGGGGAAAGGATCCGGAGATAAACATTGTTCAAAGCACCCCCTAATGCCAGAAAAGTGCGCTCCTGAAAGTTGGACGGTTACAAAAAGATTTCGTAAAAACGTGCGCGCGTGTTCTCGTTCGCTTTCTAAGTAGGGTTGACCTAGTTCTTCCGTTATTCCAGTTGTTCCATAGATGTCTTCAGCTCCGCTTCAGCGGATGAATAAGACAATTTATTTTGAGTTCATATACCCAAATCTATACCGCCGTACACCCCATGTGTGTAACTGTTTAGCTAGTATGTTTAACGATCCGACACAAGTTCTTTTATCATCATAAACACACACGCCGTCATATCGGTGATCTCATTTACATCCAACATGGAGGCCGATGCGTTTACATCTATGGGTCAGTATTACCAAACAACTTTACTCCGGTATGTCATTACCCAGACAGTTACACGCATGAGAAACCATGCAGCATGTGTAATTTTCACAACGTGAACTACACACATAGTGGAGTGCACTCGCCGCTTATTATGATGGCTAGTAATAAGCCTTAGGTGCTTTCTTGTCATTTAGCAGACGCTTTAAACCCTAAGCGACTCGTATTATGCTAATTGGGCGGGCAGTCCCCTCGGATCAATTTAAGGAAATTCTCGCTCCCGGGCGCACGCTGATGATAGACTATTTCCTTGAGCAGAAAATACAACGTGGACTTTGTTACTGAGACGTTTAATGCATTTCGTGTATTTATAGATATCTGATCGGGAAGGGAATTGTGTGTCATGCGCACTCTATTGGATTTGGTGGAGTTCTGCTTCAAAGGCTTAGAGTTTAAGATGAACTAAGGACTGTGTTCCTCCAGGGGTTCGGTTCGGACGCAGAACTCTGAAATACCACAGACACGGTCATGGTCCGTAGCGACGCTTCAACGGCTAAAAATATTGGTACCCGGGTGACTCAAGTACTCACGATGGCACTCGTGAGAAGGTCTGCTGCCCACTGTGGACCACTGGTTGACGTTGAGATGTTATGCAAAACTAGCTTGACATCAGTTTTTTTTTTTTTTCTTCATCTTAGGCTGTGTGTTCTTTTTAAAACCATTTAGATTGATCGTCTCTCTTATAAAAGAGGTGCATATATGGATTTGCATCTTTTGGGATGTTTAATTTTTTTTATACAATACCGCACAAAAGTCTGACTATTTTTGAATTGTCAACAAATTTGACTAAGCTTTGGAATAATTCTGCATAACGCAGTTGTAATAATAGAAATATGTAATTAATAAAATCTAGCATCTAGCAAGAGTCGCCACAAGCTGCTCAAATGTATTCATATCTATATTGTTTAGTATTATTAACAATAATTATTATTAATAATAAGGGCGTTCGAAGTGATGAGTCGCAATTCATTGCATCCATGTTTACATAAGACATGTCTGAGTACTGTGCATTATAACTTCTTATTTATAAACACAAACACTTATATATTTAAAAAATATTTTGATGTTTTTTTATATTTTAGTAAATGTAATTAATTGAATGCACGCGCGTGTATATATGCATAAAAAATGTAAATATAAATAAAACACAAATATACATAAATAACTGGATGTGATTTATTGCGATGAATCGTTTTGACAGTCCTATTATCTGTATATTCATGACAAAATAATGTCAAACTTTCAGATAGAGATTAAGATCATAGGTCAAGTGCTCAAAACACTAATGGCACACGGACTATTAAATTATTAAATATAAATAATTGCATCCAGAATAAAAGTTTGTATTTACATACTTAAGTGATATACTTAATCTGCTAAATGCTTAAATGTATATGTAAATGATTTCGAATTTCTTTTTGTATATGTTTGTAAAAACAAAATGAACATGCACATTACAAAGAAACATATCACGTTAACACAAACTATTATTGTGGATTCGATGAATCATGATTATTCGTTTAACAGTCGTGGCATTTACGTACCATATGATGCAAAAACCATACACGGTTTCTCGTTGTTTTCCTTAAGAACATCTATCGTAAGCACATTATCCTGCTAATTAAGGGACCAATTGAAGCTCTGCCTAGCAACTGTTCTATTGATAAATGGCGAAGGTCAAGTCGTCCAGCTCGCCTGGCCGCCGGATGTGTCGATGCTCAGCACTTCTACCGGACGGCCAGGATTATGTATGTACTACCGAGAGAGCGTGTCAATACATCTTACTTCCTCACCCCTACACACTGACACAGCAGAGGCCTTCAGCACTCCATGCGATTGATTTCATCAATCCGAGGACATCACTTACACTGCAGGCGCTGGAGAGCTCACGGCCGTCCTTATAAATGTGACCAGTGTCCGTGAAGGCAAATGTAAAGGCTTTGAAAAGTAAAGGGTGTCCATTTTGGATCTCCGGATATGAAGATGTTTTACAGGGTTATTCGTGGTTTCAATGTGCTGGGATGGAATAGCAGTGTTTGATCGTGTCCACTTCCAGTTGTAAAACTCCCAGTTCCAGATCGTATAAACACTGGTCACAATTTTAGTGTTGATGTTTTACCGGTTGGTTTTTGGAAGATTCATTACAATTTCTATAAGGCCAGGCTCGTATATGTCCGAGTACTGTGAATAATAACAAAAGGTGGCATTTTGTGTAACATAACCGATGTTTAAATCAAGACATAATAATGCGATTGGGCAGGACATACACAAGAGCCAATGATATCTCACACACAAAAATGAAGTATCTTGGAGGCAGAATTTAAACTGCTCTGTTCGGAATTTACCAGACGTGAGATGTACGTGATCACTTTCAAATCTGTTCCTCAAATGAATCGATCGTTTGGCTTTGGTTTTTGGTTTTCTCATGTCTTATATTGTATAAAAAATAATGTGTTTCATATTACATTCACAAACACGACTATCCTTGTTGTTAAGCTGAAAATCAAACCCCAACACATGCCATCATGCAAAGTGTCATCCCAATATAAAATGTCACGAAGAGAGTAAAACATCCGTCTAGCGCTTGTGTTTCGACGCCAACAGTTGTTAATCTACAGTAAGGAAATACCCTTTACGTCAAAAACAGTGCCAAAGGGTATCCTGCGCGTTAAATGTTGACACAAAGGGTAACTGGCTGAAGGTCAATATGTGACGACTTGGGAGTGATAATGTGTTGATGTTGGATGCGATTATTCCAAATGAATCATTTACTAAGTCCTAGTATACACTACTATATGTGTGTTTTGGAACATCTGAGCCATGATCCTAATCTTTACTTAAAGGTGTAAAATTATTTTGCAAATGTCATTAAAATATTAATAAAAGCGCTGTCAAAACAATTAATCGTGATTAATCACATCTGGGAAAAAAGTGTTTACATAATGTATGTCTGTGTTTTATACATATGTATGTATATATTTATTGAATGTTTGACTTAATGCACAGACATGCATATATTTATGATTATATAGTTCAACACGATAAATGTTTACATATTTAGGAAATACTGACATCTTTTTATTTAGATTTAACGATAATTTAAATACACAGTAAGTTATGTTATTATTATATTTCTTTAATATAAATGGATGTATGTGCTTGTGATTATAGACACATTTTTATGCAAAGTACAGAGTTATTTTTTATATAAATACAAATCTTATTATAAATCTTATTATATATCTATACTTTTGTAGTGAAACAGCAAAAAGACAACATATCTTTTCTTTTGTTCACACCTTTTTCTTCCTGACAGTTTGCTAAAAACAAAATCGGCCTATACCCTCAGGGACACGTTTGCTCAAACGAAAACCCTGCCCAAGAAACACGATGACGCATGTAAATGTTTGTGTTCCTTTAAACAAACCCAGATCATAAGACGTCGAGGAAAGATGTTTGTTATGCGCTTTGATTAAGTGACGTCCGAGGCGAACGGCTGACCTTTCACACAAGCTGACTTTATTGAATTGTTACTTGCCCTTCAAACCAGAATCTTTAGTTCCCATCGATGCGTGTCTTCAAATGTATTTGTCTATACGTTGCAAATAACAACATTTCAAATGTGCAGGAAAAAATCATGTTTATAACATCTGCATGGGCAAGTGGTCACATGGAGCTCCATTAGGAGCCGTCATATGAAATGTAATGACCTCCCAGACTTCTGCAAATCACGGAGAGCAAGTGACAGCCGGGATAATGAGGACGGATCTTCTCCCGTATGTGGAACGAGCATGGGTTTATGCACACATGCAAAAGCAACGCACTGCGCCCTTATTTAATTCAGCATCGCATACCATCTCGGAAACGAGGAGAGGAGTGGATTTTCTCTTATTTTGGCTGGCATGTTTGGATGAGCCCGGACCCCGGTTAATGTACATAATTTACCATTACCTTTATCCTGATGGAATCTTAATTGTGCTTTTACAGTGCCCTGGAAGGGCCATACATCAACGTCACGGCCTCGCACACACATCGGTGGGTGCGCGCACATAAACAAGGACTTAATAGAATTTCCTTCAAATCAAAGCAAATTTGCTGTTTTCTTTGTAAGTTGTATTGATCTGCGGCAAGCCTCGCAAAGGTGAAAATATTAGCAGTATTTTCAAACGCTATCTTCATTTTGCACTTTAAAGGTTTCATTTTTAGTGTTCACTCACCTTTGTGTTATTTCAAGCGCGTGTGACAGTGCAAAACACCAAAGAAGATATTTTGAAGAATGTCGGTGACCAAACAACATAGCTTCAATAAGCTTCTAAAAAATGTTTTGTTGGCATAAGAAATAGGTTTTCAAGGATGAGGACGCATAAATGAAAACAAAATTATAATGAGGTGAATCATTTCTTAGTAATGTGTGCCCACCTGCGTTGTTTAAAAGCTAGAGTTGAACCATCATCTTGTCTTTGGAATCCTTTATGACTTGCTTTTTGCCGCAAAACACAAAAGAGGATATTTTAAAGAATGTGGGTTACACATCCCCAGTCACGTCCATTGTATGGACACATAACCATTGCAACATTTCTCAAAATATCTTCTTTTGAATCATGTACTCACTTGCACTCACAAAAAAACGTGTACTCTTCTTGTCAATTTAAACCAGATCACAAAAGAAGATCTTTTGTAGAATGTTGGTTAAAAACAATATTGACCCTCATTAAGTTCCGTTGTATGGGAACGTAACCACTGAGACATTTCTCGATACGTCTTCTTTTTTTGTGGACCGAAGAAAAAGTAACATGAAGCTGTCGAATAACATGAGGATGCATACATGCTGGCAAAACTTTTTAAAGGGATTGTTCACTGCATTCTTGTCATTTTGTATGATTTTTTTCTACCGCAAAACCCAAAAGAAGATATTTGGAAGAATGCTGGTGATCAAAAACTCTATCCGCATTCACTTCTATTATAAGGACACAAACGAAATCACATTCTTTTAAATATCTTCTTCGGTGTCCTGCAGAAGAACTATCCCTTTATTCAGTATGACGTTGTGTTCTTTATGGTACGCACATTGTGCCCAGTCGCCATCAATCTCACGCCACCTCCCAGTAGCGCTCTGTCCTGACCCTCCCGTCTCTGTGACCCCGGGGGCTATCACGGTTACCATCAGAACTCTGCGTGTTCTTCTCTTTTCCAAGTTCGTCCTGTCCTAAAAGTGCACCTGTTGTAAAGCCCAGACAGGAACAAACAGACCTCTGTGTCGAGGGTCGCTCTCTTCTCGTCCGCCCGCCCTGTTCTTCTGAACCTTGTGTACAGAGCATCTGCTGAGCTGTAGATCAGGGCCTGACAGCACTTCCTTCATTTGTGCAATGGACCCTCCAGGGCTGGCACGGCAGGTGTCTTCAGGGGTGGAGCGCTTTTGTTGTGCGCAAGCAAATATTTTGTCAAACAGGACTAATGCGTTAGATGTCACACTTCGAAACGTCCTTGGTGACAGATATGTGTATGTTATCATTATTAGTCAAAAGCTTGTTTCTATACCGTTGTTGTCCTCGGGAAACCTCGGATGTGTGTTTTACAGGCATGAATGAGACGTTGTGGTGAAATAATGTGTTGTCAAAGCACTTTTTATGGTGTTTATATATAATCTTAAACTTTTTATAATAAGGGTTCATGAAGGGTAATTAAAATCATTAGATTTGTGAAGGAATAAGCTTTGAGAACAAATGCATGCCGTGTGCGACTTGAAATTGGATCCGTACCCTTATTTGGGGATAACGTCTGGAACGACACTCATCTGACCTCTGACCTTGGGTAAGGTTAGATCGATCGGCCCAGACGTCAGGGAGACGTGTCATTTGACGTCACTTACTGTGAGATTAGTGAAGACCAAAAAAACAAAATAGAACAAAATGTTTTGAAACAAAGTCTTTTCTTAATAAGTGTGCTACCTTTACAAATTATGAAATATTAAATCCAGCTGTTAACTTCTCTGACAGTTACTTAAAATATTATTTTAAATTAACTTTAATGTTTACTATTTTCATCAAATTCTGATATAAATCTTACTTTATTACTTACATTTACTCAATTTAAACAGGACATTTCAATTATTTATTTAGTTTTAAAATGTACTACTTTTTTATAAATTGCTCAAATAGTGGAACATATAAAAATCATTATCAACAGAGCAGTTAATTTCTCTCAAATTTACTTATTTCTATTTATTAAGTAAATTTAAAAATATGTTTAATCTAGAAATTAAATTTTAATATACACTTGACAATGAACATTTTGGGCAGCTTTATTTATGTGTTGCTCAGATTTATTTATATTCAATTCAATTTACTCAATTTTAACCGGATATTTCATTTATTTATTTAGGTTTCAAATATACCACTATAAATTGTTAATACTACCATAAAATGGACATTGTTTAACCAAAAGTAAGTACATGCATACTTGTGGAAGCACTCAGTGGTACATAGACGTTTTTTTTTAAATCCCAGCAGCCAATTTATTACATTTTAATATACACTTAATTTTTATTATTTTCGGCCAATTCAAATAGATATATACGTTTTACTTACATTAACTCAATTTAAACAGTACGTTTGAAGGATATATTTAATTTTGTATATTTACTTTGATTTATATGGTTAAGAATACACTTCATTTTGTTTGTATAAATTGTTTAACAATAATTGAGGACCTGCGTACTTGTGTAAGTACTCAGTGGTAGATATAAGAATGTTTAAAACCCAGCGGTTAACTTATTTACTTACTTAAACCTTAGTTTATCAAAAAAAGAAATTACCATTTAATTAAGAAATAATATTTTTTAATTTACACATAATGTTTTTATTACTTGCGAATTAAATATAAATATAAATTTGTAATAACAATTACTCCATTTAAACAGTGCATTTCCCTATGTACTTATTTTTCGTTTATTTATTTGATTTATCTGATTTAAATGTAACATAAGCATTAGAAAATAATGCTAGGTTTCATCTTACACCAGTTTTAAAAAACGGCAATTGTCTTCGATCATTGCTTTTGGAATCTATTTTCTGAGCAACCTCAATAAGCATTATGTTGCGTCAAGAATAGGCCTTCAGAATAGGCTTCGCCCCCACACTGCCCATTTTGAATAAAAAGGCCTTAAAATTGACCTTATCCGAAATCGAGTAAACCCGAAACCATACCTAACTCTATTCTCGACAAATTTGCTAAATATCTCACTTTCTCGTCCATAATCAATATGAATGATCAACCTCAGGGGTCTTAGTAGACCAGCTGAAAGAAGACCTGTCTGTGGAGGTCTCAGTAGGCTTTTGTTGCCCTTGAAATGGCCCTTGAAAGAATGCTTTGTAGGGAGGCCTGAAAGAGCCGACTGTTTCCGTGCACATGCAACCTAGAAGGGGGGCGAAGGAGCAGTGCGGTACGCTGTTCGTGTATTAATTCATGGTATCTGGTTGCCCCGTATCTTGTTTTACAAAAAGCCTTCAAATGACAGATTGGTTATCAGCACCAGCTGTCCTGGGCACAGTGGCCCCGCTCTCCGGGAGGCCGGCGGACTTGTAGACACAGGCCGAGAGCAGATGGACGTGGTCCAGGATCAATCCAGTGAATCAATAGCCGGCGTCTGATTCGCAGGGGGGGTTGGGGTGGCAAGGTGAGTCGGAGCGGGCGATACAGAAATGAGAGGATATGAGGAGTGATGTCACTATAGGTTTGTTTTCGATAGTTGGCATGAGATGGCAATGGCGGCAGTCGCGCGATGCAACATTTATTTGATCAACTTCAGATTTAAGTGTCTGCTAAAGGAATGCATACGAGTTGTTCGTGGTCTCGCAGGGATTTTTAATCAGTTTTTGTTTTCCACCAAAAATCCCGAGGACTCATTTAATAAGCATCAACTAAAATGTCTCTCTTTTGTGTCGAACGATTTAATGAGAAATTCAATACGCCAGGAAATCTCTGACTTTTGATTGTGGACTTTAATCTCATCGCCGTGTGGGAGAAACAGCCGAGATTTTCATTTGCTATTTTATTTCCTGTGGGTCGAGTCTTTAGTAGGTCAGACGGTTTCGCGCATAATGCAATAACCCCGAGAGTTCGCGCATGTTTGAGGCCGGGTTCTCATTTGGCGTTGAGAGGTAATTGAAAAAAGCCCCCAGCGTTCGCTTCTCTCTTTATTTCTTTTCCAAACGGAACCCCATCCATCTTAAATAATCTGAAAAAGGCCCAATTTAGATCACAGACAGAAGGGTCTGTTATACAGCAGTGGGGGATAATTTGGTCTATAGTCCATCCGTCTTGCCGCATTGAGACGTGGCCTCCGTTCAACAATGCGCTTGTGAAACCAGGAACAGACAACCTATCGCTGGTTTCACCCTTGTCTGTTTCCCCATCCCCCATTGCATCTGTTTTGTGTTTGCCGCGGTAGCCGCGTTAGTCTCCTCTAACGTAGCCGTGACGTAAAACCGCCGTAGCTGCGCAAGGAGTGCATACGAGCGTACATCATTCCATCAACCCCGTAACCCTTCCTTGCATGTCTGTAACCCACCCTTTAAAACTTTGGGAGATACCGTTGGCTAAGCAGAAGTCACTAACGCGCAGGGTTTCCTGCGAGTGTAATGAGTACCCATAATTCCCCGCTGAGAGAGGAAGCAGTGTGTAAATAGAGGGATTCCCACCTCGGCAGCGCAGCCGTTGTCATTGAGATAAGAATGGAAATTTCACAATGGCTGCTGTCAGGGGATTCCGGCCTCCTGTTAGCTCCGAGACGCTGCCTGACTATTCAAACATCTTTGGGTTTGCCGGTCTGCCTGCCGGGAGATTCTGCTATTTAAAACGTCTGCGCGCGGGACAGGACGGGACTCTCGACGTACAGGAAGTTCTCGTGTTTGTTTTCAGAGTTGGTGCTTGAAATATGCACGACGTGGAAGTTTTGTCATAAATCCAATGGAAGTGTTCAAATCCTGTGACGGGTGGAAAATCACAGATGAGATCTCTTTGTAGTTTCAAGGAGACCAAACGGAGAAAATCTCCGCAGTGTCTTATTCATTTCTCAGATTTGTCCAGTCTGCAGAGTCAATATTATTGCAGATCTCAATACGAACTTTTCTTTATTCTACGAAAGCCTTGATTCAAACGCGTCTGCATAACTGTCGATGAGTTTAATTGGCAAAACGGGTTTTTCATGACTTACATTTTATATTCTATTTTTTCCAAATGCAAGAATTCGACTGAATATTTAAGAAATAAAAGCCAGTAAGAGTGCAGAATGGACGGAGACTCCTTTAAACTTAGACCTTGAGACCTGAGACCTTCTTTAGAAAACACTACTGTCAATTAATTGAAGATGATCAAATGTAACATGTTTTGTTATATTTTTTTCATTTTTTACTTATAACAGAATCCCCTTTTGTTCAATTTTGTCCTTTGTTTGATTTTAACACTTTATTATTATTACCAAATGTGAAACAAAATTAAAAAATGAATGCATAAGTCAATAACGTCTCAAAACCTTTGACCGGTAGTGTACACAAATCGAGATTATTTCCCCTCCAAACTCTTGTATTTAAACAATCGTTTAATTTTTTTCTATTGTCAAGATTAAATGAAACACATCCGAGAACAAATTTTACTTTGGGATGCTATTTAAAAACCACGATACAACCAATGGTGTCTGTTTGTCGACCAATGGAAGACCTTTTTACATTTCCGTTTCTTCCCAAGCAATGGCTTACACTTCCACCAAAACGCGCAGAAAATGAGCATTGAATGAAATAGCAAATCTTTGTAAAGCTCGCGGCAAATTAATCTTAACAGTTTATTAGACCTGCAGCCAATTAGGATTTAAAGGCCTTTCGAAAGAAGTCAAAAGAGTCAGCTGGTGCGGCTACGAGGCCTCAAAGACCAAATCCTTTGTGAATTGATTTAGCTCTTTTGAATATTTAATGTCGACGTAATGGCTCGCTGTAACAAACCAGACCCAAATCTCAATTTAACCCGTCATGCATTCATCGATTCCGTTTGGGGATTTATAGAAACATTTGCCGTACCTGCGGGCGAGGATAAGCGGCGGCGGCGCTCGCGGAGCCGACGAAAAAACGCGCGAGAGGTTTGATTTCCACCTTTTTACATTTCAAAGCATCTAACTATCTCTTTTGAATTATTTACTCGGGCTTGTGATGGAGAGCCCGGCAGAAGGGTATTGATCCGACTGATTTAGGACCTGCTGCTTGGCGAAAATGCAATTCTCATCCGCGCTGGTAGGAGTGTGGGAGGTCTGGCCATCCAGGACTCGGTCATAAAAAGCATCGATCAATCAGAATGTAATAAAGCATGGGTGTGAAAACCCGCTCGAGTTATTTAGCCAAACGCATGGATGAATACAGTTTCTAATCCGAGGTATATTTACAACTTCGTGCAACGCGTTGTGGGATTACACTCAATGCCCTCGAAATGCGTCTGACGTTTGAACAAATGCATTTCGCGAAACAATTTTATAGTTCAAGACTCGAGACGAGGGTACGGCAGCAATGATGAAGAGAATAGCCAAGCGCGGGTCAAAGGATCATCTGTCCCTCTGTGTTCTCAGGCCAATGTGCATGGATCAATACATAATATTTTACAAATTGAATTCGACCTGGATCGACCCAAAGAGGCGGGAACCTTGCTCTGCGATTTGTAGATGGCTTCAGTGCAAATCCTGATGATCAGCATGGATCGACTGTGTGTGTGTGTGTGTGTGTGTGTGTGTGTGTGTGTGTGTGTGTGTGTGTGTGTGTGTGTGTGTGTGTGTGTGTGTGTGTGTGTGTGTGTGTGTGTGTGTGTGTGTGTGTGTGTGTGTGTGTGTGTGCTTATTCGGATGTGTAAGAAATATGTGGCGTAAGTCTTATTACTTATAGTTTTATTCCTGAAAATATAATTTTGGCATCCCCACTTGCATGAATTCATACAAGAATAGGATTTACCGTAAATCTAAATCTCAAACACACTTTTATGCTTTACAAGTGTGCTCAGAAGGTTAAATATAAACCGTGCGGCTATGTTTGACAGTTCCTGTTCCCGACTTCCTTTTGCACAATCATAAACATGCCAGCCTTACCGGTTCCTGTATGAGACGATAATGGAGACTTACTCATGTAAATGCTGTACATTCCAGTCGACGGTTTGTATTTTTAAAAGGATGGTTCTCCTAAAAATGCAAATTCTGTCATCGATTTCTCGCTCTAGTTGTTTCAAACATCTCTGCTTTTCTTTGTTTGGATAGACACACAGAAAGATATTTGGAAGAATGCGTGTAACCGAAGAGTCTATGCATGTCATTGACTACCATAGTAGAAAAATCATAGTGGTAGTCAAAAAACTTTTTGTTGTCTTACATTCTTCAAAATATCTAATTTTGTGTTCAACATAACAAAACCCCTTTTGTTGTCCTACATTATTTGAAATATGTCATTTTATGTTCAACGTAACAAATAAGAACAAAGTTATTTATCTTACACTTGTAGTCAATAGGTTCTAAGAGCTGCCACTGTTACAAGCATTCTTCGGAATATCTTTCTTTTGTTGGTTGAACACAGAGAAAGATATTTGGAGGAATGTCTGTAACCAAACGGGTTGACTCAATTGAATACAATAGTAGAAACACAAATACAAATATACTTTTTGCCGTCTTACATTTTGCAAAATATCTCGTTTTGTGTTCAGCATAACAAAATCTTTCGTTGTCCTCCGTTCTTCAAAATATCTCATTTTGTGTTCACCATAACAAAAACGCCTTTTTGTTGTCCGACAGTTTTCAAAATATCTCATTTTGTTTTGCTTAACACAGAGAACGATATTCAGACGAATGCTTGTAACCAAACCGTTCTTGGTCCCTCTTGAAAACCATAGTATAAGAAAATACATTCTTCAAAATATCTGATTTTGCGCTCAACATAACGCTCACGAAAGTATTCATATTTTCCTACTATGATAATCAATAGGGTCCAAGAACAGTAACAAGCATTCTTACAAATATCTTCTCTGTGTTCATCAGAACAAAGACACGTTTACAGATTTCAAACATCTTTAAGGTGAGTCAATGATAGAATTGAGATGTTTTGGTCGAACTGTGCCTTTAAAACTTATTTCAATGCAAATGCCCTTTTTCGGTCAGTTTCTTATCAAAGCGTTATGAAACTCAATGAGGGTAGCGACTCGCAACAAGGTCAACTGAATAAACCCTCACCGTCTGTGTTCATGTATGTCTTGACAATCTAGTGTACGTGTCTGCGTGTGTAAATGTGAAACTGGCTGGGTTCCAGCAAGACGAGTCGGGTTGAAATGACGGGGCCTCTGTTTCTCTGAAGCTGAGCTGTGTTCTGTTTACCAGAAACTATTACACCACGCCGTCCTACAGTCACGAGTCAAACATGATCTGCAGAGAGCTCGACGTGTACACGGTGCAATCTACTGGCAGATTTTTTTTTGCACGAAAATGTGATAACCGTTTGGTTGCATATGAATTTATAGATACGGGCTGTTTTTGCATATGCTCTGGAAGGTTAAAGGCACATTCATTTGAGTCTATCCAATCGACGGCCCGCAATCGATTGAAAAGAGAGGCTCTTGGCCCAGCGAGGCTCCTACTCCCATGAGCCTTGGAACACGGTGTCTGCCACCCCATCGGTCACACCGATCAACTGTCTGAAAGACCCCACACCAGCCCGCTGAACAAAATCCTTATTGATCCAACTTCCCCCCTTTCCAAAGAAACCCTGCAGACGGCACACCGGGGTTCCCGAATGATCCCTCCATGAACAATTAAATCCAACCGAGAGGTGTTTATTTTGAAGGCCGTTGGATGTTGCTCAGGCTTTACGCTTTTCTTTCACTTGCAGCATTAAAGGTGGGGTAACCAAATTTCAAAAATGCCAACATTGGTAGCCAATCAGCAGTAAGCGGCGGGAAGAGAGCAAGCAAGTATTAGAAAGAGTAATGATGGTGGAAAGTAGAATGATGCAAGTTTAGTTGGCAATTAAACATTTTTGTCAAACCATTTGAAAAAAACACAAACACACACACACGCACGCACGCACGCACGCACGCACGCACGCACGCACACACACACACACACACAAAGAGTCAATTTAAAGCTTTGGAGTAAACAAAGCGTAAGCTTTGTGTATATGTATAAATGTAGTACAGCTGATTAACAAAATATTTATATTAGAAATATTCAAAAATATTGATGTATATTACAAAAAATAAATTATATATATATGTTTATACATAAAAAAATATATTTTTAATTACCTAAACTTATTTGTGATATTAAAAAAATGAACTGTTGGATTTTAAAGCAATAATATGAATAATTTCCACTGAAAAAGATCTTATTAAGATACTACAACAATTTATTTTGTGTTTTGTACCACATCACATGAAGTATTTTTACAGTGTACATATTAATGCATTTTTTGTTAACTTCATGTCGAAATGTTTTCTTTTCATCATACTCTTCAAACTAACACAAAAGTTCTGTTTGTTTTCCTTGATCTCTCCTGTAATAGTAACTGTAATGCAAACAAAGTATGCGTGATTGCAAATCCCTCTTGAAAATATTTTTTTAACGTAACGTGACAAATACCCAACAATAACCGTTTTAGATATCGGCCACCCCACCTTTAATCCAACATCGGAATTTTTACTGTTTGAAGAATTTCCGGCCACCATCGGGCATTCGCTATTTATTATTTGAGAAGTATTATTCGCAGCTCTTTGTAAACATCTTGCTATGGGCTGTTGTGTTTCGGATGCCATTTCCAGGTTTGCCTGAAAATCTCGAAAAGGCGGAGGCATGCCACACTTATTTCCAAAACCCCCAAGGGAACAGACACCTGTATTGCACAAGATCTTCTTAAGTTGCCCTTTACAGCCATCCACGCCTCTTGTTTTCGGGTGGCTGACATTTCGCAAAGGTATTTTGACAGCCGATTATGCCAAAGATCTATTCACCACCTTATTTGTTGCATTATGTTCTCATAATACTGATAACAACCCGAGCTGGAGGTATGTTTTTTTTAAGTATTTAATGAAGAACACATTTGTCCTGCGGATTGTTTAGACCAGATTTCCGTCGTCGAACTTGATATGCAGACTTAGAGTCGCTTTAAAAATAGTCAAAGTACATAAAGGCAAGTCGCGTCAAATGTCAGATCCGTTGCCAAATGTCTTATCTTTTCAGACAGCGATGTTTAGTGTGTCACCCAACCCCCAAGTTTTACACAAACACACACATCCAACACCTGTCCTTACTCCCTCACCGAAATGTTTCGAGTGGGTGTCAAGACAAGGCCGCACGGGACCCAAAGCTGTCCGTGCCACTATCCCGCAGAAGAGAGGGAACCGGGTGGGGTTGAACGGGAGAACAAGCGGACGTAAACATCCAGACGTACACATTTGCGTTAGACTTTGCGGTGTGGTTTCGGATTGCATTTTATCGTTCTCTCTTATGTCAAATGCGCAGCACAGATCGCTGCACAGAATACCCAGAAGCGTTGCCCACATCTCATTTCTTTCAATGCTGCTTAAAAGGAAACCACTGACTCAATTCATTCACTTCTTTCAGGCTCGTCTGCAAAAGTGAGAATTTCCAGATTTAGACTGTGTCGCTCTTCTTACTGAAGCTGGCAGTTTCTGTGTTCTTATGTCATTGGCCATCGTATATGATATTTATCTCTCGAGACATGCAGCAGCGACCATCCACCGAATAGTTTGGAAGGTAATTGGAGAAATGTGCTCGAGAACAATACGGCATTCAGGTTCTCTTCCTTGATCAAGACTGCAAAAAACGTTATAGCAAATATATAAAATCAGTACCCATACATCGCCGTAGGTCGGAAACGTCTTAGAAAGAGCTGGTGTGTGACCATTTTAAAATCATAAATATCTTAAAGACGTCTTCCAGAGGTCAGTGACATCTGACGGCCGATGAGTAATGTTCTCGATCGTTTGTGACCCATCCTGTGAACATGAACTTCTGAGAAAACATGCATCGAAGTACGTATTAATCTCACTATGATTTCATCTTTGGCCTAATTCGGTCTATACATATATCAGTGTTATATTCTCAGAATGTTAGAACGATTTTGTGAATAAAACGGGAAATGACTGGGTTTTCACGCTCAGGGTCACGTATATCCGACAGCAAACCGATGCAACTTATACATATTTTATGCATTCTGGAACACCTTTGCTTTTTCAATTCAACGACACGCACGTTACACAAACGCTCGTGACGTAAAATGTATTCGGCTTTGTGAACGAAATAAATCCCCCTTGATATTTAATAGAGCGCCCTGAATAAAGATGATCTGCTGTGTAACATGTCTGAGCGAGCACGGCCGTGTTCACATGTCTTTTGTTTATTTGATGTCTTCTGCAGCTGTTCTCGCTCGCTCTCTCCGTGCGCGGAATGACGTCAGAAGGCCGCCATTCGCCCGAGCACCGCCAGGGATTCTTCTCTGACTGCGTTGCCATAGCAGCCGTCCCCACTTCCTGCCAGAGTGAGGTTTCCTGTGTTCATTCATTTCTTCGCTCTGACTCGTTTTCTTTTTTTTCAAGGCCTCAGCTGGATTTACAGAGCTCTGTTTACAGTACCATAAAAGGACGGCGTGCACGTTGAGCGATGCTGGATGAAGGGAATCTCGTGCCGAAGCAGCATGCACACTGCATTTCTTACATAGCTTTTTGTTGTGTTTTCTGCTAAAAATATCTGCGAAATCTAAGCGTACTTGAGGAGGAAAATTACTTAAGTCTTGTTTTATTATGACATTAATAGTGGTGTATTCCAATTTAATTCCACTTAATTCTTATCAAGATATTTCTGTCGTTGAAGCATAAAGTCACCTTATTTCGATTATTTTTTTTACTTGCCTTCTATACATTAGCCCATATTATAAACAAGACTTTTATTTTTAACACACAAACATACATATAGGTATATACATATAGCGATATTAAGCTCATAACTTTTTAATCCCTGACAACAGGGCAAGATTGATACATTTAATTCGGCTTTTTTAAATTTGACATCTATTCTTCTTTAGATATAGTCTTTAGTTTATATATATATATATATATATATATATATATATATATATATATATATATGTAAATATACAGGACAGTTTATATACAGAATATATAGAGATAAAAGGATTTTAAAACTGTAACAAGTATTTAAAAAAGTTTCCTTTGTTTCCAAAAAGAGACTTGCTTGTGCAAAACTCGCCACCCAGGAATCTAACCATGCCATGTGGTTGCTAGGGTGTTCTGAATGGTTGCTAGTTTGGCATTGGTTTTCAATGTACCCCCAAAACGAAAGATCCCACACTCCCAGGGATGGCATCCTCAACAGGAATACGTCGCCCAAAAATGAACATTCTCCATCGAATTACTCACAAGTCGTTGCAAATCAGAGAAAGATATTTGGAAGACTGCTCGCAACCCAGCGGGTCTTGGACCCCATTGACTGCCATATAGAAAAAAAGGTATTTAAATGACCACATTCCCTGTCCAGCACTCTTTAAAAAACGTCTCATTTGGTGTTCAACAGAGCCAAACAATTACAGTTATTTTCCTACTATGGTAGTCAGTGGGGTCTCGACTGTTCGGCTATGAACATTCTTCCAAATATATCTGTGCGTTCATCGTAAATGCTTATTTAGACTATTAGCCAAAAGTCATAAATCAGCCACCAAACAGACATGACATTTCTGGTGCGCCCCTCAGCCCACTGTTATGACACCTGACACATCTACACGTTTCGTACATGTGAACACATAATGCAGGGGACAGCACCTTTAACACGGTACAGGTCATCCCCTGATATCTTTCATGCTAATGATCCAACCGCCCCATGTCGACCCAAACAGCCATGCACTTTACGGCCCCTGCGAGGGGTTTCTCTAATCAACCCATGCATGGCGTGGCATTACTCTTGTAGTTATGCCAGGGCCACGGGATCCAGCTGCACAGATAAAAGGTTTACACCGTTATACCCAGCCTGTGTCTCTCGCTGCAGAGGAGACGCTTCTGTTTCGGGTACGCGTGGGTTGGCTGTATTTTCCACTCAGTCAAACCTCAGGGAGCTGCACGAGAGCAACCGCAGCTTGTGTTAGTTAACACGCTTGCATAAGGATTTGGTTTCGCAGGGCTGCTCTGCAGAGAACTTAAAGGGATAGTTCGCACATAAAGAAAATCCGTGAATCACTCACCGTCTTGTTGTTCCGAATCTGCGTGCGTTTCTTTGTTTGGTGAAACACAAAGACACTTGGAAGAACGCTTGCAACCACACGGTTCATCATTCACTACCTTCATTCTTCAAAATATATGAAAAGTTTACTTTTCCAACTGTAGTAGTCAAGGGGTTTCAACCTGTTGGGTTGCGAACATTCTTCCGAATATCTTCTGTGTGTTCATCAGAATAAAAAATAGAAATGGGAATGTAAAGGATGTCAGAATATCCGGGGATGCGTTCGTATGCCATCCCACCTGTTTGGGACCACAAGGATGCGGCTGCCTTTTTACCGCGGTGTGCTTCCATAAATCACGTCGGCCTTTGGAACCCCAGGTCGGCGACGCATAACACAATTAGCTTCGACACACCATAATTATCCCACAGATCATTCGGAGAGGCTCAGCAACGTGGGGTCATGATCGGTAAACGAGAGGCTGGCGTAATTAATTTCTCGGGCAACGTTGGTGGCGTTAAGCGTGCTGGTTTTGGCCTGCGGAAGCATGCGTCATCGCGCTAAAGGTCACGGGTGCGCGATGCTCTCGAGGGGGCTTGAACTTTTGTACTAGAAAGACGAGGGCATACCACACTTTGCACGTCCTACATAGGTGTGACACAACCGAGCTCTAATTATGAGCTCCACATAGCGTTGGGTTAATGTCATAGGAACGGGGGTAATGGGGACAACACACGTACCCGCGCGCGTTGATGAAACCCCACCATCTGAAATCTCCGTTAAGATCGTACAGAACCACCCTACTGTTAATTTAGCGCGGTGGTGCAGCGGGGTTAAAGGTTAACTCTGATGTTGGGACCGGACAGCTGGAAAAGCCTGAGAACCTCGCTGTGGTCCACCAGACAATAAGGAATAACTATGATGGCACTGAGGAGCTTTTCAGACCCGGCAGCTGCGTAAATAAGATGAATTTTAAAAACGGATCGCTGTTCGCTTTTAACAACATGAGAAACTAACAGATGTCGACGCATAGCAGAGCTTCTGTTAATGTACTCCCACTATGCATTGCTTTGCTGTTCAATTCAGATTGTGTAACGCTTGTGCAAATAGGTTCAAAAGCAGCCCTGCTGATGACTTTCTTTTCTTTTTAAGGATTTTAAGAAAAATAATTGTCGAGAAGCATAATGCCTATCGATATTACAAGAGATAGCACACCCTAAAATGGTAATCAATGACAAAAAATGACAAGAAATGAAACGTGTTGTTCATTTGTTTCATTTTTATGTGGAACACAAAAGAAGATATTTTGAGAAACGTGTCTCAAATGCACATTTGCACATCCATAGTAGAACTTGAAGGATGGTACACCCAAAACTGAAAATCTTGTCATAATTTATTATGTTATTCAGAACCTGAATTTGTTCTTTACTGGAAGACAAAATGAAATATTTTGAGAAATGTGTGGCTTTGTGTTCTTATAATGGAAACTTTATGTTGAAGTTTATGCAAAATTTATATTTAAAATCACTCTAGATTCGTTTTTCTTTTCTAAATATTTGGAAAAATGTGTTTTTATTTTGTTGTTTGTACAAGGAGAGTCAATAGGGGCCTACATTCTTCAAAATATCTTCTTTTGTGTTCTCCGGATGAAAGTTAAACAGGTTTGAAATGACATGATAAAAAGATAAACTATCCTTTCACAAGAATTGTTTGCAGGATTGCAGTGCAAGAAATGTATCGCTCAAACTCGCACATATCACGCATGAGCAATACGTTTAAAGCTTTTCTTCTGCATGCATGATTCATAACACACCTGATTCAAAACCTACGCAAAGTATCATTTTTATGTCATTCAACTGCACACGGGCTCACTACATGTTTAAATGTCACGGCTGTCACATGACCCGTCTCAGCTGTGCCCAGAAGAACCGAGGAACCGTCTTCGTACGACGACCTCAAGAGCTGCCGTTTGTGGTCTGGGGCGAAGGCCGCAGGTCTGTCTCAGTTCTCCTCGGCTCAGTTTCGGTTTAAGTGCACGACGCCGTGTTAACTGTAGCTCGCTTCTCACCAGCTGGGTGTGGAGGCAGATGCAAAATAAAGACAATGCAGAAATGGCTTGTTTGCTTCTGGGAAATTCGTCTGAATGAAGGGTTTTAGCATTACTGGAAACTGAAAGGTTAGCTCCGAAACGCTGCTTGGGCAGCAGATTTTGGCAAGAGGATGTATGCTGTTCATACACGCACTTGGCTCGTAGGTTTATCAATGACGGTTATATGTTAAAGTGCACGTTGGAAAAGATTAAAGAGAACTTTTTAGCTCAAGTCAGGGATAACGTTATTTATACAAAAGAAGAGATCGCAAAAAAAGGCCTTGTTATTATACAATGCGTGTGTTTCAAAATATCTTCTCTTGTGTTCGGGTTTGAATTGACACATGACATCATTTTCATTTTGGATGAACCAACGCTTTAAAGATGTCACGTTTCAGACTAAGAGGATTCGACGGCCATTGTATGGACAAACATAGGCCCCGTGTTCAAGTGGACATGCATTGCTTGCAACAAAACGTAAAAAAGATGTTTCGTGATTGCATTTCATAAAAGGAAAGTCACCTACATACTATTTCAGTGATGACGCTTGCAGTTACTTAAAATAGAGAAGATAGAATTAGCATGCTTCTTCATCCGCAAACCCATTCAAACCTCAGTATTCTCATCCCTGCTCTTCTATTTTCTTCCAGATGGCTACCACAATGTTCTATTTTGGGTTTCTCCTGGAAAGTGCAATCTTAAGATGACGACTTCGCTTTGAAATGGTATGTGTCGGTACAGAACTTGCCTACTGTACAGGCAGTCATGTGCTCACCCTGAATCTGTCATCACGGCTCATCTTAGCTCCCGGGAGGAAGCGGACTGGTTGACAGATGGGTGGGTGCATTGGAGTCTCAGCCGCCGTCAGTCCGCTCGATCCGGCTCTGATCTGGCACCCCTGCGGATGAGTGAACGCCAGATACATATAAATCTGTACACTTTAAAGATGGCTTTCATCATCTCCATGCAACCGTGCAGGCGGATCAGAGATATACATTTAAAGAGAGAATGGAATTTTTTGATATAAAGGTTTATGAAAAATACATGAGTTGAGTGGTTTGGGATGTACATAGAGCATGAAAATATTCCATTGGTGTGAAAATGAATTGTAAAACCAGTTTAGAAATATGAATATGTATGATTAAAGAGTTTTTGGTTGATTAGAGGACGGTCTTTCCATTCCCAATATGGTTTTTATTGATACATTGACTTGATATATATATTTTATATCATTATATCAGTTATTTATCTTTTCAAAGATGTAATAATTGAGACAAAACTGTAGTTGTTTACAATAATTTTTTCTAAAATAATTCACTATAAAAAATTATAAGGCTTTAAAAGTATTTCAATATACTGTTTAATTTTTAAGGCAAATGTACCTAAAATATAGGTAAAACTGATTATTTGAAATATTTCTATTAGAACGCACAAAAATATTAGGTGTACATTACAAATATATATTTGGTAAATAAATACATATTTTAATAAACATTTTAATAATATTTTAACATTTGTATTTCTACTTTAAAAATTATACTTCCCAAAAAAATCCATTAAATGTTTTGTAAAAATTTTATTAATTGTATTGTTTTTTTTTTCTTTTACAAAACCACCATATTTTTGGAGTGTACTGAAATAAAGTCTTAAATATAAATTACTTATTTTATATTTTATATAGAAATACCCATTTAAAGGGATCTTAAATTGATTTGTCCAAACAAAAGAAGTCAATGGGGACTTGTGGTTTTTTCAAAATATATTTTTGTAATCTGCAGAAGAAAGTCACCCAGTTTTGAAATGAATTACAGATTCAATGATGAAAGAATTTTCACTTTGAAGAACAATAAAGGACTTCTGAAATCAATCACAAATACACAAAACTCTTGTTTTTTCTTTCAATTTATTACCTAAAAAAGAAAATGTCCTATCACAAGTCACACTGAAATGTATTGCTTAAGAAAAAAATATATTTAGATATTTTCCTTTTTTTACTTGATTATTTCCATTATATTCCACAAAAACAAAACGGGGCACGGCGGTGCCCTTATGCTTCTGCCCACTTTAAAAAAAAAATGCACAAAGAAATACGTAATTCACAGTTACCATTTTGGTTTCATAAATTAATACAGTCACACATGTGCTACACCGGTCTATAGCTAGAACATTGTAAATTGTTTTTTTTCAACTCCTGTAATCAGTTTTCATTGGCTACAAGAAAGAACAGGCAACTTAAATGATGTGATCAGAACAAACTATTGAAAATGCCCCCCTTCCCTCCCCCTTCTGCTCCCCCGTCCTAAACCTCGGGTGGTCTCCTATGCTTTTTTCAGTTTTCCATTTTTTAACCATTTTACATACAGGCGAGGCACACACAGAGTATATTTCATACATATATAGAAATTAAATAATGACTTTGTTTGAGGGGAAGGGAGAAATCGTCCATTGAAATCTTTCTCGAACAAGAGAAGTGCATGTCGTCAATGTGTCCTCAAAGGACATCTTGAACAGAGTTAGGGCACTTTGTTGCTGTAGCACTGCAGTTGAAACGTATTTCGTCAATTATCGCGCGAATTTGTTGCTTTTCAGCTTGTAGGACAGCAGGGTTCAAGGGACCGAACGAAGAAAAGACGGACAAATTCTACCAGAGCTCATGGTAAATCCTGCATAAATGGAAATCATTTGTTCAAACTTTTGTACACATTGAAAGGGCAAATATTTAAGGCACCGAAGCCTTGACATAATAGAGCTCCACCTCCTAAACACAAAAATTGCCCCCCTCAAAAATAGGATGCTTTACAAATACACAGGACAAAAACAACGTAACAATCCCTCTGTTGTCCACCACTGCGAGCGTCTCCATAATGAATGTTAAGGCCACTTGAACATAAGAAAAGGAAAAGACGAATGTTCCCCTTCAGGTAGGTAATCTCATTGCAAACTCAGCGAGTGCAATCTCGACGTGGTTTCGAACATTTTCACGTTTATGTCCAAATCGTCTTCAGGGGGCAAGAGCTGGTTGCCGACGTCCACAGGTTGATGGGGGTGTTTGCTCCGTGTATCCTTGCACGTTGGGAGTCGAAAGCGTTTCGTTGTTCCTTTGCGAGGCCAGGAATGATCCTCCGGTCCCGTTTTGGTTTGCAACTGATATGTAACATCACGTCTCTAGAAATCCCGAGCGGCTGGGCGAATGTCTTGTTTTTTTCTTTTTACACAATGTCATGCTTGTATCTATTCAGCACCAGTTTCTCAGTATTATTTTCTACAAAAAAGGAACAATAATTCACACGTTTGCATGCAAAGAGAAGTCCCGTGTAGCAGCAGAAGCGTCTGTCTGGAACCCCTGATGTCAGTGCGTCTACGTACGAGGAGGCACTAGTAAGGGTGGGGGCGACCTGGGGATACGTTCAAAGCAAACATGTCGAATTAGAATCTTTGAATACATTTTTGGAAAAGTGTCGCGTCTACGTCGGTTTCTAAGTATTCGCTGGGACAAGTCGAACGCGAATGTTTTAGTCCAATGCATGACTGAGACACTTGGCAGAGCGAGCCGTTATAATGCACATTTGTGAACGGTTTCTCTGGCACCCCACCACTTTCCTATTACACACATTTGGAGTAACGGAGATACAGTGCGTATTTAAATGATTATGTAAGTTTTTCTCTCATCGGATTCATTTCACAGCTTGACTCGAGCCGTGCTGAGTAACTGTTGTTTGTGTTGGTTTGTTTGTTTCTATATTTGGAGTAAAATGAAAGTCGTAGCTCTATACTAAACAGACTCGTATGCGCTTTTATTAAATCCATATCGGCATACCTCCGACCTTACACGGCCGTTACGTTTTTGTCGTTTTTAATATTTATATACTAAACATGCACTGTGCCGTGTCCTTATTATGTTGTATCTGTTTGAAATCACAAGTGTGTGCAAACGATAAAGAACCTGAATGCTTTGTGGGTAATGCTACATTGTTTGAGAAATCATGGTGATTCAAGAAAAACAGGACGTAAAAAAAACAATAAAGATAACCCCCTTCAAATGATTCTTGCACTGTGAATGCCCTTTCGGGAGGATCAGTGTTCGATTTGTCTGCCTGTATGCATCTCATCAATCCCCGAGGAACTAAAAGAAAAAAGAGAAAATAAATCCCAACACCAATGAAGTCTGCTATGCTCGTTTGTTTAGTCCGAATGCTGTCTGTCCATCAGTTCAATCCATATCCGACCGTCACAGTCCGAAAACCTGTTCCAAGATCGCAGTCTATCATGGACGCAAGGTACAACTTCCATCGTGTCTTTGTGGTCACAGGATGAGGAAAAATGAAGCCTACGAGGTTAAACGTCCAGACACAGTCTTTGAAAACTCTCCTCTTTAAAGTGTAAACCGTATATCCGGCCTCGATGTTGGACGATCCTGCTTCAGGCCATGATGAATTCTGATTTCATGTCAGCCTTGACGTCGGGCTTCCACACAGAGTCCTCAAAGTCAAGGTCCAGGGAGCCCTCACTGGACATACTGCTGTTGCTGTTGCTCCGTCCGGCCTTGCGGTTGGGGAGCCAGTGGTACGGGGCACGCGAGTCCCGGCGAGCCTTCCTGCGCAGGCGCTTCTGCTGCATGAGCAGCTGCAGCCGTTCCACCTTGCAACGCGTGGCCCGGTTCTCCGTCTGACGCAGTCGATCACCTGAGGAAACAGGAAGACAGAGAGTTAAAGTCGGACCAGATTGTACAGTTGCTTGGACTAAGATGAAAATGAAGTATAATTGGGAATCAGATTTTCATCTCATTTTCCAGCAAATCAGAGAAACAAAATACAAGGTGTTTGATATCTCATCAAACATCCTGCTTCAAGAAATCCGGGGAATCAGGGAATACACATATATTTTGTTTCATATCGTAAGTGCAGATCCTGGTTGCCATTATCTAAACCCAGGCACAAAATAACACAACTGTAGTCTTAGCAGACATTTTAAAGTTCTCCAAAAATCTATCAACCCCTCCTTGAGACCTATGCAGCACTCGCACTCATTCAAGAGGCGAAAGAACATCCCAGGATGTGGCAATAAGTTCCCTTATCGGAAACGCTTTGTTCGAAACGTCCTGGCAGGCGTGCCCTTGAGATACGCAAGAGGAGAAGTGCTTTCTCACAAAGAATCCCACACGCCTGCAGAGAGACCAACGCCCACGCGTGCATGCGCACATAAATTCCCGAGCGATACAATCTTGACTTTGTTGTTTCTTAAACAGGAAGCGCATACCTTCTAATCCCATTTCATTTCAGAAACGGCACAAAAGTCAAAGCGGCCTACGAACTGGGGATTTTCTGGTCCTTACGTAAGATGCTCTACTCCCTAAACCTCACGTTTAGAAATATGTTCACGAGAATGGAGGAGAAAAAGAAACCACAATCTATTAGCTGGCTCCATTAGGATCTATCCCAGAATTAAATAATGAAATAGCCGGCTAGAATGTCGATAATCCCAAGCATGGACTATCTTTCATCGGGTGTGCTCTGCCACACACACGCAGCAGCAGTAGCTTTTAACATGGATCGATGACAAATTAAAAAGACCTATTGATTAAACCTTAGCTCTAGCGCAGCAATCCATCTCCAGGCGAGGACACTGCTATTGGCTTTCAATAGAAAATGCAAGCGAATGGAAATTGTAGGCGAAGTGAGCCAGGCCTTTTTCCCCTTTCTTTTCCTGGCCTGAGCTCATTGAACCAGTAATCACCCGCTACCCCCACTATCAAGACCCCCAACCCCCACCCAGACACGCTGCAATCCTCCCCATCACCTCTGGAGAGAGAGAGAGAGAGAGAGAGAGAGAGAGAGAGAGAGAGAGAGAGAGAGAGAGAGAGAGAGAGAGAGAGAGAGAGAGAGAGAGAGAGAGAGAGAGAGAGAGAGAGAGAGAGAGAGAGAGAGAGGCTTTGGAATTCCACCTAGAGCAATTGCGAGACAGGATGCCCATTCTTACTCTTTAATCAATTATATCCACATCACAATATCAAAATGAAATCAGATTTATGTGTGGGTTCAATTTTCCCTTTTCGGGCATGCTGGGTTAAGCTGCGGACGGATTTGTGCTATATATGTAAATTGTATTCATTTGGATATGCATAGAAACAAACACATAGATCTGATAGAGTTTTCCTCCCCCTGAACCTGGTTAGACTAACTTTATTTCCATAGCTGGAGAACCTCTGGTACTATACAGTTACAATTCAAACCTTCCTAAATCCCGTGCACGAGGCCTAAGAGATAAACGAGTTCATCAAGATAGGCTCAGAAGAGGGCTGCTTTTCTCCTTCATCCACCCTTTCAAATAATCTCGCTGCAACTCGAGGCCTTGAAAGTAGGGCATGCACCTCAAGTTGCCGCTTGTCAGCTTTTCTCAGTGCACCAACTGGAGCTGCTTGAAAAAAAAAACACACTCCATGAAGCTGCTGTGCCCCATGGGACGGAGCTACAAAAATCTGTGAAAAAGGAACTCATTAGCAGCACCGGGCACGTCTTGCCACTGTTGAGGTATTGTGGCAGCTCACAATGGTCTCAAAGACGTAAACTTTATTCCACAAAGCCAACTGGGCTTTTGTTCTTTGTGAGAATCTGTGGCGTCTGCCAATGCCCTTTCCCCCACTGGTGGGCACTTGCACCCTGGAAGGATCCGGGGACTACGTTAGGTTTGGCATGGCAAGGATGTGTACGTTATCTGCTTGCTAACATCCCCCACATCTTTATCAGGCCTTTGATGCTTGAGAGGGAAAACTCCTCAACCTTTCTGACAGACCTGCCTGGGCATGGAGAGCGCAGAAAGACGGATAGGGTTGGGGGCTGGGATACACTTGGAACAAAGACAGGACAAGCGATGCTCTGCCTCCCCGTCCCCTTATGTTCATAACACCCCTCCCTGAGCCGAGATTTGGACCCAAACAGGGGGTGGGTGCGACTGGAAATGATTTTGCTGCCAGCATTTGCAAGTGCATCACAACGCAGTGGAGATAGCAAAAAGCCCCTCCCCCTCACATTCGCCCTCCAGTTAATTCGTCGTCCTACTTTGACCAAGTTAAACCGCTAACGTTACATTGTGTGAATGGACTTAGTGCACTGCAGTGTCCTCGGCATGCACTCAAGTCCCGCAGCACAAATTGGGATGGGGGGGGGCTGTTACGGTACAAAAACGGCTTGTGACGAGCATCTTGAGCTCCAGGGAGGGGGAGGAAATTACAAACAACCCCAGCCCCACCTCCTGCTGCGCAGCTGTTCGGTCCGCGCACAAGATATACACCTGGCCTTCCTTTCTGACCCCCGCCTCTTCCCCTCGACGCCCTCATCCACCCACGCCGTTCCTCCTCCTCCGAAAAAAGAGAAGGCTGAAAATGAGAACAAGCCATGGATGGTGAAGGAGATTACACCGAAAATCCCTCAGGAATCTAAAAAGTAGCAGCGTGCTGGCGAACAAAAGCCGTCTTTCGTCAGGCATTTCTGAAGAAGCATGACTGGCTTGCTCGTGCTTTTTAAAGGCGAGGAGCTGCCGGTCTATAAGAATGTATCGATCCGAGCGCGGAGGGAGTGCTATGGTCACATGAGATGGGAATGGGGGAGGGTTTGGAATGAGTAGAGCGAGGGATTTTTACAGGATCAATGAGGCGGTTGGCCTGTCTGCAGGTATTAGGTCAGTTGAGTAGGGTTTTGGGTAAACATTAAGCCCGGCCCAACGCGTTGGCCCACATTATGGCAAGAGTTTGCAAGATTCCCTGCGCCATTGATCCATTAAAGATCAGGTTAATTAGCACTCGTCTTTGACTTGTTTGTTTACCTTGATAAGTCTTGTGATCATTTTGAGTCTGGGTGCTGCAATCGTTCAAAGAGTCTTGCCAGAGAGGGAGGAAGAGGCAGATTAGTATGTCAGACAGTAATGTTACACTCTCCACTCGTCCATCGAGTGTACTCTACTCCTCCGTGGGGCTGAATGCATTCGCTTTGGCCAACTGATAGCCCTCAACTTATTTAACTAGGACATACTTTACCCCCTACAGAAACTGGGAGTTCTTCTCACAAGCTTCAGTAATGCTAATGTCCAGATGTACTGAGAATAGTAGGTGCTTCTTTGCAATAAACCAGCTGTAGTTAACTCCTGGAGAGTTCGGATGCTTGCCAAGGCTGCCTCTGGGTATAGAGGATCTCCGAGTGGGTGCGCATCACAGGCCAGCCATTGTGTTTAGCCATCTGCACCCCTAGCTGTTACTAAACCAGGGGAGCGGTCAAAGCCTGACATCTCCATTGCTTCTCTGATGCCGTGGCATCAATGACCCCGCAGGGTGCCGAGGTCTCCAATGACTGCAATTTGCATACTAGGAGCAATAAAAGGCATTGGATATGGCCTGCAACAGCCACGCCTGATGAGCAGCTATGGATAGTCGACCTAGGGGAGGCGGGGGGTTCTTACATGCTTGTTGGCGACCGAGCCTGGAGGGGGAGATGAATTATTAAACCCCAGGTCTGAGCACCATAGTGACATGGAAAGAGCCTTGGGGCACCTGATTAAGCCGGAGCGGAGAGGACGCGGTCTCTTTTCGGTTTAGAGAGAGTACTTGGCAGCGTTTAAGCAACAGGGAGCTGAGGACAAAAAGGGATGAGATCTTGACATTTCGCATCTCTGCAGTATATACGCAGCAGCCCGGAGCGTTCGCTTTCGGTTGGATTGAATGAGCGAGGAATATGAGCAGTGCACTCTCTCTCTCCTTGCTAAAAATACAGCTCCACCCAGGCTCTTCTTAACAGCCGAACTAAACTAACCTGAGCTGACAGATAGTGCCGAGTGGAGACAGGAGAAAGCATTCCTTTCCAAACCCTCTATGTTTAAGACTTGTTTTGTCCCAGTATTCTTGATTCCGTTCTTCGCCGCAGAGAGACTATACCAAAGGCCTTGCTATTCTTCAAGTCATACGTTTTATTTTTCCACTCGAACGTTCTCCATTGTGCTACAAAAGACATTACTGGGCTGTTTGTGCACACTAGGTCGAACAAAGAAGGTTATCTCCAGTGGGCAAGGGGGCGGTGAGACCCCAGCCAGCACAGGAATTTGAGACATGAATGGACATCCCTTTAAGGGGGCAGACAACCCCCAACACACACAGAGCTCTTTTTTAAACACCCCCACCTCACAACCACGCTCTACCAAAGCCACGAGTCTAGAAGAAAACAGGAACAGCATGCAAAGCTGTATATCTAAACAAATGCGGTGGGGGTATCAAGTTTTTTTTTAATGAGCACAGTGAGAAATGATGATGCACTTTTAAAAAGTATGTGACATTTCCAAATGTCCTTTACCCGGCGCTCGAAAGTACCGATCCCATGTTTAAATCCTTTCTCTACGCTGATGACAAATGCTGAATGCTGCATGAATGAACGGTCTACTATGAGCCAGACATGGTTGCCAGGTGCCAACATTCACAATTCGCACATAATTTTAAAAAACAAACATGTAATGATTAAGACCGGGTTCTTAAGCTGTTTTTGGCCTTGATGGAACATTCTGCAATACTCGTCCAGAAGCACTTCCTGTTGCAGTTTACGTCACCACACAATTGTTGGAACAAAACATAACCAACTTAAGGGTAAAATATTAAATGAACATCTTTAAGAACCAATTATTAATGTAAAATAAAGATGAAAGGAAGTGTTTCTGGACCAGCTTCATTATACAAAATGTTCTATTGCTTTTATTTATTACCGTATTTTAACTTCTAACAATCTGCCATCTAACGCACATCTGAGTCTTTTGTTACGACACATGGCTTACACACATGCTGACGATCGTCTAGAAAAGAGCCCTTCCCTACTTCCTCTTTCACCCACAAGGAAGCCCCAATTAATCCGAAGATATTCTCTGACCGGATACAAGCCAGGATTTTATGAATGGACCCTTGATATTTTTTCCCCACCGGCTCCTGCTGACTTTCGAACACAATGGGCATTCTCGTCAAGCTCGTGTTTCTTGTGTAAATTTCTATTTAAAGCCTACTAAGAAAACAAGCGGCCATTGATAAGTCCTAGCTGATGGGATCGTTTTTGCAGATGATGTTGGATGGCGAGAGAGGAACCAGTTTGATGAAGCATTGTGGAAGCAGAACAAAGAGCAAAACAGGACTGCATAGGTGGAGGAGGGGAGAACGCCGGGTTAGCACACCGGTTGTATGTACAACTGCAAAACGTGTCTGACTTCCTATCCCAACCCTCGAAACAAAATGACCAAAGTTATTCTTCCACGGTAGCAGATGATGGGTTTTCATATTCAGCGGAGTTAGCCTGGTATGCTTTTAATCTAGTCTTTATTGATAACAGCTCTGTGCTCTGAACGGTGCTAGGATAATATTTCTTTATTATCTTTCTACTCTCCAACAGCAGTGTTTCGTGATAGAGCAGTTCAATTTCCTCCTCGGCGCTGAAGCGAGCTGCCCCAGATAATCAGTTTTTACCAGACAGCGCGGGGTACCTGCCACACGTCTGCGAGCGCTATCTTCCTCTGCTATCTCTCTCACTCTGGCTCTTTGCCTCCTTCCTCTTGGTAACAGAGTAGTCCACCCCCATTCTTTGCTTCACAGGAAAGCGGACACCGTCAGCATATAGACAAAGCCAGACATGCTGGGGCAGCTGAAGCATGACTGCTGAGGCCTGACAGAACCTTACTGGGGGAAGGTCCAAGATTTAAAGATTCTTAACCTTTCAAGCCCTTCAACATCTTTACTCTTACTTATCATACGATGCCTGTACCTTCTCGTGCGCAGTCGAGCATTCTTAATTTAAAGCGTACTCTTTGGCCACATGCCTTTACGAATGTATACGAGGCTTACACACTACAACTTTTAAAACCATCACCACATGTGGAAAAATAAAGGTCTTATAAACTGCTTTTTGATAAACATGTTTTGAGATGTCACCAAAAACTCACCGGATGGCTTGCACATGCGGAACGGGCTCTGGCACTGAACGAGCGGGTGGAGGGTCTGCTGGGTCTCAGGGCTTGGCATCGTGTTAGGCAGGCCGGTTAGACCAGGGGTGAGGGGAGGTGAGGGAGGCGGTGAGGGCACCGGGGAGCTCGGGGTGCTGCACTGGGTCTGGTATCGGAGCTGCGTGAGCGATGGTGGCATGCCCTGGTAGTGCCGGGTGGCACTCAATAGGTCGTTCAAAATTTGAAGGATGGTGCCGATGTCCCGTCGGGGACGTCCGGTGCTGTCCTGGCAGTTGGGATGCAAAGTGCCTTGAAGAGAAAAAACAAATGTAAGATTGGTGCTAAAATATTACAGCGTGCTTCTACGTGAAACATGAAAGCTGAAAATGAAAACTCGAACTTACCTGAAAATGTGCCAGAAAATACTCCTGGTGCATGGTTGACAAAGCTTTCGATGATAGCGCCTGGTTTGCGGGATCGTGAGGCAGTGTTGCAGTGGCCAGACGTCTTTGCGGAGCAGTTAGCCTGAGGTGGACATAAAATAATAAATGATACATATTAATAAATAAAATATGCAGAAGGAGTTTTAATGTAACCTCTTTGTAGCTTGTAAAGTATGAAATATGGCCTGTAAAATCAAGACTCACCTCTGGACAGGAAGCTGTTGGGGTGGGACTGCTCGAAGGGGCAGGACAAGCTGAAGATGGCTGCTGGGAGTGGAGAAAACCACCGGGGAGTGGAGAAGGGTGAGGCAGAGGGCTGCAGTGCCCTGAAGCCGAGGTGGGATACATTGGAGGAACTGAAGGAATAGAGGGGGATGGTGGGAAGGCCACTGGGTTGGTCGGGAGCGTTGTGTTGGGATGAGGGTGTGGATGCGGGTGTGGGTTGTGTGAAACCCTGGCCGTGCCCGAGGCAGAAGCTCCATGTGAGTGTCCCGTGGAGCCCTCCGAACTTCCGCGCGATATGAGATGCCGATGTTGTAACTGCGGTCCACCCGAGTGCTGTGCAGCCAACTGCAGTTGGACAAACATCATATGATCGCCTACTCGCAGGGCCAGGGTTAAAGGAGACCGGCCAGACAGGAAGTCACTGACCTGTGGGCAGAAACGGAGAAGGGTGTCTTTAGTAATTATCTCGCAATGCTTTCAACTGGAAAGGAATTTGACAACATGACTGAATAAGTGAAGCGCTGTTAATGCCTTTTTATGAATAAGCAGAAGTAAACAAAAGCCACACACACACAAAACCAATCTCCCGGTCTTGAACTGTAGCATTCAGCACACCCACTAAGTACTTCTGCCTGGCCCTGGGCCTGAAAAATCATCCACAGAAACAGGATGCAGACCCACTCTCTTCACAGTCGCATAATAGCTAATTGTTTGTAAGGATGGACCGGAAAGACTTGCCCATTTTAGGAGTACCCAGAATTGAAAGTCAAGCCAAGTTCTGCGGATCTCTGACCTCCCAAAAAAACTTGAAAAATGCAGAGTGCTCGGCTTGACTTGGCTCTCCAAACACTTGAAACAACCTCGCTCTTGTTCGATCTCAACCCTCAGGCTCGCTTTGTTACATCTGTTACTTTTTTTTTTAAAGGACAGCTTTGTCTTTATATGCTAAACACCATAAAACAAACCACAGATGTTGTGTAAATGTGCAAAGTTTCAAAATCACTCAAAATATTTTCAAAGTGAAGAACCAAACGTACCAGAAGAAATAGAAAGTGGAGGCCCTGATTCCCCAGATCTGTTCTGCATCCAAGTGTGCTTGTGCTGGATGACCAATTGTTAACCTTTCGAATCACTTGGGTCTACCCTCCATCGTTTTTTCTTCTCTCTCTCGCTCAACTCTTGCTGATCTGTTTTTCCATCGAGCGGCTACTCGAACAGTAACGTGACCTTTACTGCTCTGTGCACTTCATTGACAGACTTCAAGAGCTGGATACACACACACTTATTCTATCTGTCATCTATTTTCACACATCTTTATATGACATACATACAATCTGTGGATCTCATCCCGGAGTATTTGAATGACAGCTTATGTGCAACCCCCACAAAAGGTCCCTGTAATTACCCTGTGGTCATTAGCATATACCCGGGCCTCTGCAAATAGGACAATGAACATCCAAGCGCTAATAATTATAACCGGTAATCCGTTCTATATATTTGGGCATGTGAATTGTCAAGTAAAGAGTGCCAGACATCACATTAGCCTTGCAGATCAGTCTTCACCGAGCTCAAGCATGTAACAGACTCACTTTAAGTCCAGATTCATCCCACATAATGAGAGAGTGTGAACCCCCACAACCAGTAAAAGTTTCTCTGAAGCAAGGACAAAATGTGCCAAGACATTCCCCGGTCGTCGGTTTGACTCATAAACAAAAGCGAACACAATTTTAAACCTGAAATGAGAAGCAAATACATGAGAATGAAAGTGCTATGAACTATAAAATATAATGTTTGCATTTCCATAGCATTTGTCTGTGTACGGTGTTTATTTATTTTGTTTTATTATATACATATATTATTTAATTTATTTTAAATATATACATTATATAAAAATAAAACTCATTTTTAATTGTTTGTTTATTTAAAAATAAACAAATATTTATTTCTTAAAACACATAAAATATGAATCAAATATAAAAGGAAAGGCTATTTGAAGTTGCACGCACGCACGCACGCACGCACACACACAAATATCAGACTGCAGCTAGATCTGCCATTGGTGTAACAAAGGTCCGCAGAGCCTTAAGTGTCAACATGTAAGCTATAGCTGCTAAAATAGGTCAGGTACTCAAATGTGACCGCAAATGTTCGTTTGCCCAAGCTTCTTTGTTCTAAATGCCACTGGTTTCAGCATTCTTATCAGGTTCAATAGCTCGCTATAACAGGGCACTTTTGACAGTGGCGTGAAAATGTCTTTGACCTGCATCCATGTTTTTTCACCTTCAGCTATGAGGACCTTTTCAAATTTTCAAATGGAAATTTCCACATGTTATAATGTACACCCAAGCCAACATTGGCTTCATAGTCCGTCCATTTTGAATTGGAGGCATGTTGCTTTGCAGTGGGCTGCGGTTGCTATGCAGTGATGAACGGGTAAAGGAGAAAGAAATCGTGATAAGGGGCGATGGGGAGGAGGGCCGGGGGAGAAACCTTCTAGCGAGAGTGAGGGTGATGGGCGGGGGGTGTAAGGATGCCGGTAGATGCTGATGAAATATTCAGCGAGAATACGCCTTTGGCTCTTTCCTCTCCCAACTCTATAGCTGACAGTTTTATTTATTGGGGTTCCAGCGGTTCAAGGAACTCATTTCAGGCGCAGTAACTACGAACGGCACCAAGCCGACGGCCTGAAAACCATTTTTGGACAGGTTGAATGAGAAAACAGCCACGCGTGACTATGAGACGACTGGTCACTTATCAAAAGCCTCGGCGAGCGGGTTCAAAACCAGCTTATTAACCCTCACCATCGACCACTGGGTTTTGATCGCGCCGGGGGGGCATCGATATTGTCTTACACAGGGGCATGTAGGGCCTGGATGCAATAACAAGGCCTTTTAAAAATAATCAATGACTTGCATCCTTATCCAAACCGTAAAGGGAAGGCTATCTTCAGAAATCCCACTCGAGGGGGTTTGACCTTCTCAAGGTCCACACGAGACCTGGCCATGAAGGAGTCGGTGGTTAAAGGTCAAATTCGACCTGTCAAAAAAACACTAAAGCTAAGATCGAAGGTCAGGTGGATCATTCAGAAAATTCCACAACGGGTTTAAAGCCCACAAAGAAATCTCCAAATCTCAATGACCAGCACTGCTCTGTAAAATCACAACATCTCCTTTCTCAGATGACTGAACAGATCAGTCTGGGTAGGCGAGAGACTGAATCAAAACAGACGTGTCACACTTGCACCATTCCAAATATCTACAATCACAGGGCGTTAAATAATGACTTTAAATATCACAGAACAAAAAAGTGTTATGACGTGCCGGAAAGGCTACCAAGGACAAATTTGGGATACTAAAAACAGAAACAGCCTTGTACAGAAGAGGAAAGCTCAGCCCTAATTAATAAAGGCTAGTGGGCTCTGTTATTGACTAATGAGAACTTCCCCACTTCCGCCCCCCCACCCCTTCTCAGTTCAGTCACGAAACCAGGCACTTCAATCACAAAGGCGGGTGGGAAACAGGAACAGTCACGAATCTCTGATTGCTCGTGTACCTCTCTGATCGCGATTGCTCTGTGTGTAAACACGCATACGCACGAATCTTATCGGGGAAACGCAAACCAATCTCCCCTTCCATGTGCCAGCTGTTCACACAGCACCAACACCCGCTTTATCATTTCAAATATTTACGAATTGAAAAGATATGTGTGACACCACACTCTTTTTGATCTGTTTTCAACCCTCAAAGTACACCCGGCTGTCTGACTCATCGCTGCCTTTCCTGGTAATCGCACAACCTCCCTGTGGCCAGCTCGTCTCAACCTCCAACCCTTTATCCCCTGGGGAGGGGGCAGGGTGGGCATTAAGGGGTAACTCAGAGGTGACTCGCCCTAAATTGTTGGATCCTATTATTCGCATCTGTCCGTTTTCAGACACAATGACAGGCGCCCGGGGCCATTCTAAAGTGGGTAGGTGGGTGTCTACAGGGTGGAGAGTTATGACAGGAGCGCATCTCTGGGAAGGCGCTTGCCTGTGGAAACAAACTGCCTTGTTATCCCCTCGGGTACAAAGTGTTCTACCTGCAAAAGAAATCCTAATTTACAAACTCTCACACATCTCACACACACGAATCACACACCTATAATTATTTCTACTGCCTGAATACGAAAGTGGTGCTTTAATGATCAACGGGACAGCAGATCTCTCAACAATGCTGCACGTAAGAAGAAGACGCCCGCACTTCTCGGCGCATCCAATCCTGCTTCCTCTTTTCCGCCAGAAAGTCAAAACTGGAGACTACGGAGAGACATGGGAAACCACGACGGCTTTAAATTATAGACCAGAAGAGCTGTTAGTCTGAAGTAACAAGGGAAAAAATGCTACTCCAATAATTGCCAGCCTTTCCATAAAACGCTCCGTCTGGGCACAAGGAAGTCGGAGATAGCCCATTTCCTGGAAGCCGTTCAAGAGCTACATTTATGGTTGTACGCTTTAATTCTACGAGTCCTTCTTCTTGCTGTCAACCTTATCTAGTTTGAACCAATAGCAGCGCACGAACGCCTGTCTAAAAGCCATATCAGCGACCGATTGTGTTGACTAATTTCAGTTCTGAAAGAGGAATGCGTCTCATACTTGACAGAATTACTGAGTCAGTGTCTGCGAAGCTAGAAAAAAGATGACTAAAAACGATCCAAAATCATGTCTGAAATAGAGCCCAGGCCAGATGACAGTTCGCTGCCTACAAATACATGCATTAGATCAGAGAAAAAGCACAGCTAGCATTTGCATGCCCCTGCAAAGGTTTAGTGATGGGAAAGGTCGTAAGCGAAACCAAGCCGCTCTTGACTGGTTAACAAGGTTTTCTATAGAAACTACACAGGATGTATTGAGTTATACGCCCCCCCCCAAAAATACACACACATAACCGTATCTCTACTTCCTTCGAGTACACATGCACCCTACACAATAACCTTCTTATAAAATCTGCGAGAATCATTGCGGAAGTACCCGAGCACACAAAGGTGCCAAAACAGTGCAGTCATAAACAATGCAAGAGACTAAAAGTCACACTACATGCCCTTTGATACACAAATCAAGAGGTCTTCACTATAAATTCACTTAGCAGTCAATGAGACTACCAAATGGGATGGTGAAGCAACAAGATGCCGTCCAACCGACGTGTTAAATAGTAGTTTCATAGATGCTAGGTAAAGGTCTACAAGGTGGGGTTTGCATCGGCTCACAGATGTTGCCAGGAAACTGGAAGATGTTGCTTAAAATATGCGTAGTAAGTGTTTGGAGGTCTTAAAGTTAAAAGCTTAGAAGGGCATCATCTGTCTCCCATTACCCTGCGTGTCAGTGCAACATCTTGCCAAGCGGAGAGTTCAAAAACATACGAACGATCCCTTAAGAGCCAGCTGGATGTTCTCCGCTGCCCCGGCAATTAGGTTAAGTGTACGCACAACTGTCCGATGTAATAGGCATACTGTAATTCAAACGTCTACTGGAATGACCCTATTAGACTGAAAGCTTACCTGGGTTTCAGTCAGGCTCTCCAACGCCTGCATTACGGACTGCTCGGGTCTTGACGCTTGAGACTGTGGAGACAGATATATGACACGCTTGAATCAATCCCGCATGGAAGAGAGTTGTGGAGATAAATGATGCGCCGGCTTACCATGAGGCCTGCTTCGACTGTCGGAACCAACGTTAACTTGCTCCCATCCGTTATACCCAGATCTTGAAGTTTACCTGAACTCAGGCGTCTGCGGAGAAAAGACACGCATCATTTTTAACTGGCAATGAAAAGAAATACACACCAACACGTTGAAGTTACGAAGCACAACCACGAAGTCCACAAGGGTCGTGTAAAAGGAACATCACACCGAGACGTGTCGTCTTGTTCTAAATGCGTTCTTTCTTTTGCAGAACACAAAAGAAGCAAAAACTGTTCCCCATTCACATCCATTTGGATGCTTCTCCATACACGAGAAGCATCCAAAACAGATAAATGCATGTTTAACATAACACCGGGGTGAGTGAACGATCACACACTTTTATGGTTCCTCGATTACTTGAGGATGCCTAGAAAGCGCATGGTCTCTCCGGAGATCTCGACAGCCAAAATAAACCCCCGCGTGTGCTTTAAAGCCCCGAATCACTACGAAACCCCGTCCGGCTGGCGTAAACGTGTGCACACGTGCCCGGGCTAAACCTCAGCGCCTCTCTTGCTTAACAAAGGCGCCTGGAGGCTGCGGAACCCAACGCCGAGATTAAGGCACTCTCGACAAAGGGACGAGATTCATTCGGTGCGGATCCCTCGCCGGGGCGCACACCGTGTGTTCTTCAAGGGACAAAGGGCCGCTCTCCCACCACCCAAGTGCGATTGCAGGCAATGCTGGACCGGCGCTGACCCTCGGGACCCAACCCGCCGCCGTCCACCCTGGATATTCTAGTCCAGCGGGACCGGTGGACCTTCGCGACCCTTGACCTGACATGCAGGGTTGGCATACCTACACCCATGAAAGCCCCCCCCCCCCGAGTTCAAGGAGCCTCCAGATCTCCATGGACTGTCTTAAAGCCCACCCCTGACCCCAGGGTCTCAAGACGTCCATACTCACGTTTCTTTGTGCAGCAGTGCGAGTCTTTCTCTGGGGACCTTGAGCCTTTGGGAGAGCCGGCGCTTAAGCCCCTCCACGGTCTCTTCTGCGGGAAGGGAGAGCTCGAAGCGGGTGCCGGTGGTCGACTGGATGTACAAATTCATGGGGGGCTCACCGGAAACGCTCTCGCAGGACGGCGCAGCTCCACGACTGCTGCAGCTCCGGGCGCTCGGGTGCGGGTCCATTCGATAGCCTGCGTCACAGAGATTCCCAAATGACGTGATATTCAGATATGACGTGATAATGTCAGATATTCCCCAATGACGTCGAGTATCCCGCTGTCGGAGGGCTGCCTGTGCGCATATTTCGGCTGGCGGAGTGCGCGCGCTGCGGAACACGGGCGGCTTTTAAAGCGCGGCCGTTTGTTACATTGTATCTCGCAGCGCTACAATTACTCCCGTCCAATCAGAGGGGCCGCACGGCGTGACGTGCGCAAGCGTGGCCAATCGGAGCACCCGTGTGGAGCGGAGGCCCCGCCCTGTTTTGTCTCCCCCCCCGCACTTGTTTCCTCGGGCGGGGCTTCGCGGCGCTGAGGAACGCCCACTGATAAGCCGCCTAATATAACCTCGGATGACGTCACTCCGATATACGTCACAGTGTGTCGAGCGTTATTACGGTAATCGCAGCGCGTTCGAACGCACGGGGGTTACCGTAAAACCCAAACGCGCATTTAATAGCCGACTTACGGTAATCCCGCTTGGCTCAACGACGCTGACGTCACTCCCCTACCGTAAACCCCCTAAAAACGCGCAGCAACATTTGTGCGTCATACATCGATACTCGAGCGCCCACAGGCGGTAGAAACGCGTTCCAAACGAGACATTTAAGAAACATCATTTAAATTATAAATAAATGTTAATCCGAACATAATACGTACCAATGATTGTGGCGAACACCTCAAAGTTTCGCGACAACGTTTCCGAATCGTCCGCAAGGCTTCTTAGTTTGGGCATGTATGGAAAGAATGTCGAATAAAGAAGTGTCTGGAGTCCACGGACGGTGCGCGCGACAGTCCGAACCGAGCTCGTGCGACCGCGCTCGTGCATCAGAGTTAATGCAGAACATCTCTTTACTAAGCTGCTTACACAGTGGGCGGAGTCTCGCAGCCTGCGCTGTCAGCATCTGATTTAAGGTGGATCCCCACACGCGATCTTCACGCGTTGGGTTTTGATTTCATTTTCGTACATTTGAACACGTTGAGCGATCTTGTGTCAGCGTCCGTGGGAGGTGAGACGCAAAAGCGTTCTACAGTTTGACAATTGTCAATGTTGAGGGTGGTAGATTCGGTCCACCTTAAAAACTGGCTTTCGGCAGTGAGGGGGCGCGGCCATACGATGACGACGTTAGTGGTTGCCGGGCAACCGGTCCGGGAAAACACATTGCTAGGATACGAGAGATGTCGGCTGTAAACAACAACTTACTTGGAAGTTCATTGTCAGGAAGTTTGGGCGACACGATATGGTGAAAAATATTCAATTATAAATATTCAATTATAAATGTACAATAATAAATATTCTATAACAAATATTCAATTATAAATATTCAATTATAAATGTACAATAATAAATATTCTATAACAAATATTCAATTATAAATATTCAATTATAAATGTACAATAATAAATATTCTATAACAAATATTCAATTATAAATATTCAATTATAAATGTACAATAATAAATATTCTATAATAAATATTCAATAATAAATATTAAATTATAAATATTCTATAATAAATATTCAATTATAAATATTCAATTATAAATATTCAATTATAAATGTACAATAATAAATATTCTATAACAAATATTCAATTATAAATATTAAATTATAAATATTCAATTATAAATATTCAATTATAAATATTCAATTATGAATATTCAATTATAAATGTACAATAATAAATATGCTATAATAAATATTCAATAATAAACATTAAATTATAAATATTCTATAATAAATATTCTATAATTAATATTCTATAATATATATTCTATAATAAATATTCTATATTCTATAAAAGCGTCTGCTAATGACTAAATGTAAATGTAAATTTAAAAAGAATGCTCTACAAATAACAAGAATGCTCTGAAATAATGCTTTAAAAATAAAACAAATGCTCTGAAATAATGATCTAAAAATAAAAATAATGCTCTAAAATAATAATATAAAAATAAAAATAATGCTCTAAAATAATAATATAAAAATAAAAAGAATGCTCTTAAATAATAATATAAAAATAAAAATAATGCTCTAAAATAATGCTCTTAAATGAAAAAGAATGCTCTTAAATAATAATATAAAAATAAAAATAATGCTCTAAAATAATAATATAAAAATAAAAAGAAGGCTTTTAAATAATCCTCTATAAATAACAAGAATGCTCTACAATATAGCTCTTAAAATAAAACGAATGCTCTATAATAATGCTCTATAAATAAAAAGAATGCTCAAAATAATGCTTTATAAATAAAAACAATGCTCTAAAATAATACTCTAAAAATAAAAGAATATTCTAAAATAATTCTCTTAAAATAACAAGAATGCTTTTAAATAATGCTCTAATCATAAAGACAATGCTCTAAAATAATGCTCTTAAATAAAAATAATGCTCTAAAATAATGCTCTTAAAATATAAGGAATGCTCTAAAATAATGCTCTAAAAATAAAAAGAATGTTCTAAAATAATGCTCTAAAAATAAAAATAATGTTCTAATGTTCTAATGCTCCAAAAATAAAAAGAATGATCTAAAATAATGCTCTTAAAATATCAAGAATGCTCTAAAATAATGCTCTAAAAATAATAAGAATGCTCTAAAATAATGCTGTTAAAAAAATAATTCTCAAAAAGAATGCACTGAAAATAAAAGCTCTAAAAAAACAAAAGCTCTAAAATAAAGCTCTATAAATAAAAAAAATGCTCTAAAATAATGGTCTTAAAATAAAAACAATACTCTAAAATAATGATCTAAAAATAAAAAGAATGATCTAAAATAATGCTCTTAAAATAAAAAGAATGCTCTTAAATAATGCTCTAAAAATATAAAGAATGCTCTAAAAAAAAGCTCTAAAAATATAAAGAATGCTCTAAAAAAAAGCTCTTAAAATAACAAGAATGCTCTAAAATAATACTCTAAAAATAGCAAGAATTCTTTAAAATAATGTTCTAAAATAATATTCTAAAAATAAAAAGAATGCTCTAAAATAATGATCTAAAATAAAAAGAATGACCTAAAATAATGCTCTTAAAATATAAGGAATGCTCTAAAATAATGCTCTAAAAATAAAAATAATGCTCTAAAAATAAAAAGAATGCTCTAAAATAATACTCTAAAAATAAAAAGAGTGCTCTTAAAATAATATTCTAAAAATAAAAAGATTACTCTAAAATAATGCTCTAAAAATATAAACGAATGCTCTAAAAATAGAAAGAATGCTCCAAAATAATACTCTAAAAATTTATAGAATGCTCTAAAATAATGCTCTAAAAATAAAAAGAATGCTCTAAAATAATGCTCTAAAAATAAAAGAATGCTCTAAAATAATACTCTAAAAATAAAAAAATGCTCTAAAATAATACTCTAAAAATAAAAAGAGTGCTCTAAAATAATACTCTAAAAATAAAAGAATGCTCTAAAATAATACTCTAAAAATAAAAGAATGCTCTAAAATAATACTCTAAAAATAAAAAGAGTGCTCTAAAATAATACTCTAAAAATAAAAAGAGTGCTCTAAAATAATACTCTAAAAATAAAAGAATGCTCTAAAGTAACGCTCTTTAAAAAAATAATGCTCTAAAATAATGCCCTTAATATAAAAAGAACGCTCTAAAATAATGCTCTTAAAATAAAAATAATGCTCTAAAATAATGCTCTTAAAATAAAAAGAATGCTTTAAAGTAATGCTCTTAAAATAATGCTCTAAAAATAAAAGAATGCTCTAAAATAATACTCTAAAAATAAAAAGAGTGCTCTAAAATAATATTCTAAAAATAAAAGAATGCTCTAAAGTAACGCTCTTCAAAAAAATAATGCCCTGAATATAAAAATAATGCACTAAAATAATGCTCCTAAAATAAAAAGAATGCACTAAAATAATGCTCCTAAAATAAAAAGAATGCTTTAAAGTAATGCTCTTAAAATAAAAAAATGCCCTAAAAAATGCTTTTAAAATAAAAAGAATGCTTTAAAGTAATGCTCTTAAAATAAAAAAAATGCCCTAAAATAATGCTCTTAAAATAAAAAGAATGATCTAAAATAATGCTCTAAAAATAAAAGAATGCTCTAAAATAATACTCTAAAAATAAATAGAGTGCTCTAAAATAATGCTCTAAAAATAAAAGAATGCTCTAAAATAATACTCTAAAAATAAAAAGAATGCTCTAAAAATGCTCTTTAAAAAAATAATGCTCTAAAATAATACCCTAAATATAAAAAGAATGCTCTAAAAGAATGCTCTTAAAATAAAAAGAATGCTCTAAAAAAATGCTCTAAAAATAAAAAGAAAGCTCTAAAGAAATCTCTAAAAGTGTAAAGAGAGATTCATATGGGTATCTCTATTTTCATGGTAAAGTTGACATTTTCACCCTATTGCCCCTGACAATTTTTCCGTGGAATGGAACGTTATTCAAAACATCTTCTTCTGTGCTATTCATTCATACGATTGGGATAACGAGAGGGCGAATATGATGCAGTATTCATTTGTACATTCTGACCACAAATCATTGAACTATTTCATCCAGTCTACATATTATAAACATCTTCTTAAATATCCAATAACTGCAATGTCTCAAGTATGTGTTTGTTTGGGATACTCCCCTACACGTTCCGCTTCACACCTTTCGCCACATTTTTGTAGGTGTAAACTGTACACCTCAGTCAACAATTAAAGTCTTTGTACTGAAGACAAACTGCATTCCCAACCCAAAGAGCATTCGGTTAAAGAGGCTTTTGCAAAGGAAATACCATCGCATGAAACATCGATTATCATAACTCAACTTCTTGAAATGGAATGGGTGAATGGCAAATGTTTTAAGTGTCATCAATTATGTGCACGGGTGTCTTCAAATATGTGACACGTGTGGGACATAGGTGGGCGTTCGTGCATGCGTGGGTGAACAGCATTCCTGGATATCAAAGTCACTCCCGTTGCCACATTTGAGGTTTGAGAGAGTTTCAACAGTCCGTATCCGTCAGCCCATCGCGACTCTTGATGTTAATGTTGTTTACCCCGACTCCTTTGTCGGAACAGGAGGGGACGCATTAGGGCACGCCTGTGTCAATGCACAAGGCCGTGATGCACAGGTGATTGTCAACAGGAAGTCAGGCAGTGTGGAAAGACAGAAATTTCACAACCGTTTCTGCGTTAACACCTAAGCTGTACCTTTCGCATTAAAGGCCTGTGAAGACACAATCGCATAAGAGTGGGATTGAAAGAAATCAGGTTTTTATGTAAAACTTGTGGTTTTGTTGAGTGGATCGAGCAGCTTTCACAAAGCCTTTGTTTGTATGCACTCTCAATCACTACCGAACGTAACGAATGCATAATGTTGATAGAAAGGGATGTGGTCGCTTAATAGTTAACCATGAGCCCGCAGCTGAAGGTATTTTAGATAATGTTGGTCATAAGTCTAAGTAGCTTTGGAGGCTTATTGCTTTGGCATAGTCCGAATAAGTAGCCACCTGCCGAGTCCGTCCAGATTATAAGAAACGAAACAGACCCAAAAAAAGAGCCGGCCTTTAAGATCTCCACCTGTAAACAGACAAACATGCTGTGTTCATGCGAAACGAGCTTTTACATCTCCTAATATATAATAATATAATGATATTCTTATATAATAAGAATAAATTGAGACAGATTAAAAATATATGCGGTACATTTTTATCTTATTAAATGCACAAAATTATTTTGAAAATAGTAGAATATAAGTGAGCACAAATTCATAAAAATAAAAAGCGCACAAGAAAAAATGCCCTAAATGGACTGTTATTAAAGTAATAGTCCACCCTTAATGAATATTCATTATTTGCTCGTATTCTTGACATTTGAAAGCTGTATGAGTTTCTTCGGTAGAACACAAAAGAAGATATTTCCAAGAATGCTGGTGACCAAACAGGGAAGACGCAATTCGCTTGCATTGTTTTTCAGTCATCAGGGTTTATAATGACCAGCGGGTGAGTAAATGATGAAACTTTTTATTGTTTTATTGTTTTTTATTGTTTTGTGTCACGTTAATGTTGATCTTGCATAGTAATATTTTCTAGCCATTGTCCTGGCCCCGACTCCTTATTTTGTGAGCTTTGTTCTGATACAAATGTGATTATAAAGATGGTAAGCACCCTTAATAATATGTATGTGCCAATATAAGTATATGTGCCAATAAAAAGCGACACCATCAATCTTTCCGAGGACATTATGCTTGGCCAAGACTGTAGATTCATACGTGCATGACATGATGCATTAGTCACCTCACTTGTGAGTTTCGAAAGGCGTCTAAACAATGCACAACATGTCAATTTATTAAATGAAACCGAAAGCTTTTTCATAAAACTCAAAACTAAATGATCTATTCGTATAGATCTGTATTCATTGTAAACCTGTGAATAAAGAAAAGCAAAACTGTTATAAACGTATATTCCACTGAATAGTTTATCGACATAACAACACAGAAAACAAAAATTTCTCAAGAATCATTACCGGTTTCATTCCCTGGAAGCTTTGTGTGCTCGCCACAAACCCTCATTATCCGCCACCCACTCATCAACCCACAGTCAAACTCCCACACCCATGTACTTTTGATGTCCTGCAGGCTCAATCCTGGGGTGGCTCGGATTAGTAACTTCCCACATTAGGCTAATTTAATCAGAACACGGCCTCCGGAGAGAAGTAATGCACGGGGCCTGCGTGGCACACCTGTATATGTTGTTTGGCCGGCTCCTATAATCTAATCATTGACACGGAAGGTTATGCTGTTCTTCTGATCCCATCTGTGACACAGCCAGTCTGGTCACACTGCGTCCAATCAGACTTTAAAAATAGACGGGTACACTTCACAAGAGCCATTAATTCCTGTTGGTGTCTGAGAGACGCCCCCCCCCCCCCCTCGTCCGCTGGCTGATCTTATCTGAATGTGGTAAAAGCTTGCTGCTTACTTCCTCATTGTATTCCAGTGCACAACAGAGAGGGCAATTGTGTCCGTCCGGTAAACATTTACATGTTTACCTTTTTGACTTCCCACCCAGCGACACTGGGATTCATTGAAAACATTGTGTAATCGTGCACCTGAATTGTGGAGTTTGCATACTGCTGGCAAAAAAACAACAACCCACTGCAATATTTAAAGTACACTTTCAAAAACTGACACGACTTCATTTTTTTTATATTTTGAGAATGCGACATACATATTATAAGACATGAAATTTTACATGACCCAAATTAGGGCTGATCACGATTAATCGCATCCAGAATAAGAGTTACATAATATATGTTTGTGTGCTATGCTTATTCATTTTTCATAAAAACATTGTTATATATGAAATGTATATTTATTTCAGTGCTGTCAAAACATTTATCACAATTAATGGCATCCAGAATAAAAGTTTGTGTTTACATATCACACTCAACACATGCTGTTCATTTGTATATATATATAACATATTTATATATTATATACATATATATTATTACAACTGCACAAACTTGTAAGCCCTTTGGATAAAAGCGTCTGTCAAATAAATGTAAATATTGTGTTTTTTACATTAATTTATTTAGTGCAGTCAAACGATTAATCGTGATCAATCGCATACAGAATGAAAGTTACATAATATATGTTTGTGTACTATGCTTATTCATTTTTCATAAAAACATTGTTATATATTTATGAAATTTACATTTATTTCAGTGCTGTCAAAACATTTATCACAATTAATGGCATCCAGAATAAAAGTTTGTGATTATATATCACACTAAACAGATGCTGTTTATTTATATATCATATACATATATATTATATTTTTATTTAAAGTATTTATTTAAGTGCTGTGAAATGGTTAATCACAATCAATCGTATCCAGAATGAGAGTTATTCAGTTGTTTATACAATATATGTAATGTGCATATTAATCAAATAATAAACATATACACATACATGTATAGACAGTATATAGGTACACAGTGATAATTGGCAACTGCATTAAACTTGTAAGCCCTTTGGATTAAAGCATCTGCCAAATAAATTTAAACATTAATTTATTTAGTGCAGTCAAAGGATTAATCGTGATTAATCGCATCTAGAATAAAAGTTTATACATAAAAATACAACAAATATTTGCACAGGACAAATACATATTTTACATAAACACAAACATTTATTCTGAATCCGGTTAATGGCAATTAATAGCTTGAAGTAAACACCATTTTACAAGACTTTTTACAGTGTTATTGACATCTATTTATCAGTTAATTCCTTTAATAAAATATCAAAATCTCTAAAATAAAACACTTGTGACTGCACAGTCTATATAAGTGTATTCATCGCAGCCAGGATTACCCTTTGGCAGAAAAAACATAAAAGTAATAAATGTAATCAAATAATTGTATCTTACAATTTTCACAGTTGTTAATAACTAATGTAAGCACATATTTTCATAGCAACAAAATGAACCGAATGAACGTAAGGTAAGTTTTTTAGAGTATGATTGTGGAGGGTTACTTGGGCCCCCATAGGTTAATGTATATCTGGATATATTTACATTTTTACATTTACATTTAGTCATTTAGCAGACGCTTTTGTCCAAAGCGACTTACAATAGTCGAGGAATATATATCCCTTGTTACGTTTCCTAACTCTACACAGGTTCACACTGTGTACCCTTGGCAAAACTAAGTCTGTTCTAATGCCTAGTAGAACTTTCATTTAAAAGACTGCCCAATGTTGTGAGCCATGAGTAGGTTAATGGCTTGCAGTCAACATTCAGTGTATCATAGCGATAATTTGATATGTGCAGCAGGACTAATGCCTAGTTAATTAGCGGAAGAGCTCTATTTTTACATCCTTGTTAACCCGCCTGGCACTGAGTGCACGCGGATGTGTTACACACAGTGCTATGTAAATGTAACATGTCAAATTTCGCCTTTAATGCGCATTACACATTGGATGGGCATGATGTCTAAAGTTGACGTACATTAGATGTTCTTACAACATCTTGATGCTTATACGGGCATGGGAGATGTTCCTTACTTAAATATCTCGATGCCAGGCCACATCAGCAACCTTCTGCATATTACAAGTGGGGACTTCTCCTAATCTGAGGCCATAAGAATTCCAGGAGCTGATCTATTTGGGGGTTCGTCCTGGCGGGAACCCTGCTTTTTCTCTGCACCGAATACTTTACAACTTATGAGCGAGATGTTTCAGCATAGCTACATGGCACTGAGTGTCGCTATCTAGTTAGGACTAACTAAACTATGTTTGGGAAGTAAATAATTACTAGACGAGTTTGCAATTCAATAAATGAACAAAAAGCTAAATAGTGCCTGGGTGGTGAATATATCGGACCCCCATACTTTAATATCACGCTAATACTGTATTCCGCGATAAATGTCGTCGCAATTATCGTACCGTAAAATGATGATATCGTCACATGCCTACTTTGTATTTTTCGATCAAAATCGAGATGCTAGCTATATGTCACAGTTTAGACAGGGTCGCGATTGCCAGCATGAATTAAAAGTAGATAATAAGAAAAGTAAATCAAACAATTCAAATAAAAGCCAAGCGTAACTGGCCTTTCATTTCTGCATATAAGGCCGGGCTGCAAGCAATGCTGTCATCATTGTTTGTCGTCACCGGATCCACCATAAATGTAAGCCACCAATCGGCATCTTGTTCTCCGTTAAGCCTCTACGGTCGTCACATTCCTGACCTCGCCTAATGGCCCGTCCGACCCGCCTCGCTCCCAGCTGCTAATGCCGGGCCAGCTGACAGAATAAGATCAATGGCCTAAGGTTACACTCGATCCGCTCCGTGCCAGCACTGGAACGCGTCACGCATTTGCATGCGTCCAAGGGGCCTTGAGCCAGACTCCGGGCCTTGTGCGAAAGGGCATGTGAGCATGCAAATGGAAGCATGTCCGCTCGGGTGGAAACTAACTTGGTGGCATATTTTCCTAGTGCTTCAGCGCAAAGACATGTGATTAGGAAACCAACGACTCACCCCTGTATTGGGTAAGGATGGAAGGTGACGCAAAGGGTTCTTAATTTTAGTTCATGTCTCTGGATTATTTTGCCGACGCACTGGTACGTTACTTTCAAGTGTTTCCTGGGAAGCAAACGATATAGAATGTACAGACAGCGTTCTTGCCAAACAAGGAGTATGAGAAAACATGCTGTATGCATGCACAGACATGCGAGTTTACCTTTTTAATCAACTCTGTGTCACAGGGATTTCCCCAAACGGGTTTCCATACGGCACTTTAGAGTTCTTCCCGAAGCCAAACACACTCTAAGATCACAACTTTTCTACACAGTGCCTACCTATAGATCTATGCATTTTGAGGGATCGTGCAAAAGAGGCGTCCAAGTTCTTGACGAGCAATTTTAAAATCAGAGTCATGGAATCAAGTGCAGATATCATTTGAATTTCTCAGATTAGAGGAAGATTTATGGCGAGTTTACATTTCCCGATGCGTCTTACAAGACACATCGAAGCCTGTTAAACTTGACTTCCGTTTCTTTGACTTGGAAATCTTCAGGAGCCTTGAACCATCTGCAGTACGTATCATGCGTAGTATTGTTGCTGTACAAGGTTTTGATCTATCGGAGACCACCATACCCACTAGGCCCACCAACCTCACCCTTCTGGAACGTGACACTATGCTCTGTGAAACGCAAGAAGGACGCAAAAATTCCGTGTTCGCCTGAGGGAGACCAAGAAGAGGTTAACCCATGATTTTATAGGAATAATAAAACATGTCTCAAGCATGTGTATTAGAGTCAATAGCACTTAGTGATTACTTTATCTTCGCCAAGGTGCACGTGGCATACCGAAAGGTAAAAACAAAATAAGAATTTGGTCATATAAATCGATTTCAGGAAATTATTACAGAACATTCCACTATTCCATCATTGTACCAAATAAACATCAGCTTTAAAATGTGAACATTATATGGCAGGCTCTTGTTGTCAGAATTTTGAGTTTTGCAATGGGTAAGCATAGTTTTTGTGACTCATGTGGGTGCATGCTCAAACACAGGCCCATTGTTGATACCCGAGATGATCAGGGTCAGCAAAACAAAGCAGAAGTTCAGCCAGGATGTTTGAGGTGTGTTGTGGATTTGCAGGTTCCTTGAAACGGTCTATTTGTAGTCACCTCGCATGTGCGGCTGAGGATGACGATGGAGGATGTGGTGGAGATACATGAGACTGACCTAAGACCAGCTTTTTCTGTTTTGAGTTTCAGCCTTAGTTAGTTTAGCTAAATGCGGAACTGGTCGCAGATCTGCGCCGACCTGTGTGCCCGCGTGGGTGGGAGTGCCAGGCCTTCCCGCCCACCTTCAGCCTGTGTGCAATATCTCGCAACCACTTGAGAGTTTGTAGCTTCATTTTGCACAAGGAAACAAGGTCAAAACATGAAGTGTCAATGAATTGCAACAAACACGATTATTAAAATATTACGTTTTAAACTGTCCACATATGCAGCATGAGAATACCAAGTTGGACCATGCAGCTCACCAACAAACCACGTGTAATCCCAAATCTTGTGTCATACGGTACCACAGTCTTGAGGAAAATCTAAATCCTATGCGGCAACACATGACCTCATCATTTGCAATTGCCGTTTCAGCCATTTTCCCATCTACTCGCAATTATCACAAATAAACAATTCATTACGTAGATGCAATTCCTCGGTTTATGCATCGTGTAAAGCAATTTAGATGCACTGGAAAATCTATCAGCCAAAAGCAAATTTGCAAAGGACAATGACTCCTTATTGTTCCCAGCAGATCCTGTACATGTGGAAATCCAGCAAGCTGCAGCATGCTGCCACGACATACGTCTTCATAAACACCAATGTGGTTTAGCGTTGTAAAACTGCAGAGACTGCATGTGCCAACTGTGGCGCCCTGTAAAATTACCCCGTACTTAAGCAACTTTACACTAGAAAAATCGACCGACAGTAGGTGTTCGCTTCTGAGAAACTGAATTTGTAACACTGTAGTCGAGTTTGTGGAAGTTTTTTTTAAATCTGCAAGATAAAGGAAACTTGGCCTGCCTACACAAAGTCGGTCGAGCAGCTATTATAAACCATGCACAGACAGATAAGGTTGAACGGTAGTGGAGATGAAGTAATACAAGGCTTGGCTACCATATAGGCTTCAGCAGTACCATACTGCCCCCTATCTGTCATGCTCAGCTGTGCATCACATAATGAAAAATGCGATTGAGAGCAAAAAACAAAGTGGCGACATTTGTTACTTCCAAATAAATTTATTGTTAATTCCACTGTACAGAACAAGCAGGTGTGGTCTTGCAGTTTATGACTTCACTGGGTTGGGGAACTGACGAAGCTGGAAACCTTTGCACATCCACAGAACTTCAAACCTGAAAAGAAATGACAAAACACAAATAATAACATTTGACTTCCATACAGTACATACAGACTAGAATTTACAAAAACACATTTTTATGTTATGTGTTTTTAAGTTGCACTTGAGATACTGACCTACACATGGTTTACTCCAATGCCTTGACGATTGCCTCATTGGCCTCTATGTTGATGAGAACCTCCGCCCTGGCTGCCTCATCTGAAGTTCCACCTAGCTCTGATTGGGCTTTCTCCAGGTTGGCCTTCGCCGCCTGTGAAAAATCATTCAGTTCATTATAGATATTTCGAAAAATGTTTGTAAAGACCATTGATCCCCACTGACTTCCCTTGGTTTTGTGTTCATACAGCACAAGTCAATGGGAACCAATGTTTATCCACATTCTTCAGAAGAAATAACCTGAAAAGTTTAAAATGACAAAAGCTTCCTTGAAACGCGCATCACATCATGAAGTGGTTGACGATACCCAGCCCAAACGAAAAACACCTGACATTATAAAGACTTCCATCAATCTAAACATGTGTCAAGCAGTCCAAAAACTCAATATTCTGAAGCACCTTAGAAGAAAACTCATCTGTGCAGCGAAAAATCGATGCAACTTGAACTGTATTCTGTTTCAGAATGGCCGTCCTCGCTGGTGTGAGCAAATAAGCGTGGCCTTTTTTCCGTGAAGGACATTTGTCACACTGGCGATTACACATTGTAAAGGCCAAACATAGCTGGGAGTTAAAGGTCTCTCAGTGGGGATTTGACACATCTGCACCACTTCAGCGGTGACTGACCTTTCTTTCCTTATTAAACAGTGTGGATGCGGAGCACAGCTATCTCTAGGATGAATAAAAAGAGGCCGTCTATTTGTGTGGAACAAACCTGAATGTGCTCTTTAATCCGTGTCGGAAAAAAAGGGCATGACTAAGAACAACCAGTTTGGAATGGCCTCATTGTCTTGATATGAGTAGATTACAGAACATTTTCCATTTTGATTTGTTTTTAGCACTTCCTGTTTGTACAAATAAAAACCAGAACCTAGGGCTGGGAATATCTAGACACGATGCGATTTGATTCCGAGGGAAGCTGTTTTCCCCCTAGAACCTAGTAAGTACTGTGGCAGTGTCATTAAGTTAGCTGTGCTTGAAGAGATAGTTTACCCCAAACCTGTTTCTTTCTTTTTCCGCAGAACACAAAAAAAAATATTTTGAATAGCGTTGGTTTCCAGAAAACATCTGTCCTTATTGACTCTCGTTTGGCTCTTGGTGAAGGCGGTCGCATCTTTTCCCTCTCCTCTCCCTTATCTCTCCTAACTGCTTGCTTTGTCTTGTTACTCTGTCCTGAGACTCTCTTTGCCCTGCTCTCGAAACAGAAAAGGAATAATGGATTTGATTAGCTGGTCTCTGAGCGCAATTGACACCCTCTTCTCGACGAGAAGCCGGGGTTCGGGGGAACCCAGTTGTCCTGAAGGAACATTTGCAGCTGGATACATGATGGACAGGAGGGAGAAGTGGGGCATCATGTGCCTGGCGACATTGTCCCTGAAGGATGTTGAAGATATCTACATATTAGGAGCTGTGGTAGCAGGGATTCTACTGATTGGATTAGGTGGGACCCTGTGGAACCGACGAGTGATAAAAGCGGTCAATGATCAAAGCCCCAGCAAGTTGACCGGATGGATTGAGACTGAGATGGGCAAAGCTGCTAGTACTCATACTGCGGCAATGGATGGGAAATTGGAAAACATCACGGTGGTCATAGACCAAAAACTGGAAAACAACGGAGCGGCTATAGTGGCCATAGACCACAAATGGATAACAACGGGGTGGCTATGGACCGGAGAATGGATAACATCGACCGCAAAATAGAAAACATCTTGGAGAGACTAGAAACTTTGCAAAGGAATTTGGCTGAAATGGCGACCAGTGATGGACATTAGATAACTGCGAAAACTAGCAGATATCGTCCCAAATTTTAAGAAGAAGAATTTGTTTTCGGCGACAACCCTTTCAGACAGCCTTGGCCAAGGCCTGTGCTGAAGATATGCAACCCCCACGAGAACAAGATAATGAGACTCTCTGATTTCCTGTACCCATTCCAAGGACTTTACCTCTACCCCCATCCCACGCCTTCGCATGCTTATCTCCTCTGGTGTGGGCAGGCGGGTCTGGATCCAGCGCTGTACTCCATAGCTGCAGGGGCAGATGGCTGTTGCCCACATTGGACACCTCAATTCCCTGTCCCCCTCCCCATTGCAATGTCATGTCCAGTTTATGTGCTTAATGCAAGGGCTTTTTTGTCTCCCGGGTCTCACACTGCCCTACTGTAGGACAGTCTGAGAGGGGTTCTTTTTTTGAGCCAACTTTCCTTGTGTATCATGTTGTTCCTTTTTCTCTTTACTACCTCTCGGATCTGTCTTCCCTTGAATGTGATATGTGTTTATGGTCCGAGGGGTGCCATTTCACGGCATGTAACAGTGTCTGTGACAAATAAAAGATTGATTGATTGATTGATTGATTGATTGACTTCATGTGGACACGAAGGGCAGTCAATAGTTTTGTTACCAACATTTTTCAAAATATTTTCTTTTGTGGTCCACAGAAGAAAAAATAATAAACGAAAATAAATGACTTTTACTTCACTATTTAC
>CM065664.1:14271296-14311296 GCA_033220385.1 Triplophysa yarkandensis | reverse complement strand
TGTCTTGCAAAAAGAATAAAAAAAATAAAAATAACATGAAATCTATGACATCCGAGACTCTTACTTTAAATTAATATAAATATAATAAATGCAAATGTTCAGTCCATATTTTCTATCCCCGGATCTCACCGGCTCATCCAGGCCTACAAACGTGTATAAAGAGTTTAAAGGACTGATTTTGAACACAAATAAACACTTTAAAGCATTGTCATGTTGGATTGAATCGAACAAATTATGATTGGTCCAGAGGATATATTCCATATAGGCTAAAAACAGGTTCAGTATTTACAGCATTTTGTGGAAAACTGCATCTTGCCGTACATTTTAAACAAGAAAATATATGGATTTGGCATAAAACACCGATGTAGCAGAGAAGAGGATCACTATACAATAAAATGGCATGACGAACTTAAATTTAGCACTTATGTCGTTTGGGAATGGAGCTCTTCACACCCAGTTCGCCAAAAGTATTCTTTCTGCTTGCATAGGCATTTAAGTGCCATCCTATTCCATAGGCCCTAGGTCTAGCTCAATACGATGTCGATCCAACCAACAACAGCTTAAACTCTTCTGGGAAGGATGTACACAAGTGTTAGGAGTCTGTTTATGGGAATTCTTGACCAGAAGAGCATTTGTGAGGTCACTGATGTTGGATGAGAAGCATTTGTGATGTCACTGATGTTGGATGAGAAGCATTTGTGATGTCACTGATGTTGGATGAGAAGCATTTGTGATGTCACTGATGTTGGATGAGAAGCATTTGTGATGTCATTGATGTTGGATGAGAAACATTTGTGATGTCACTGATGTTGGATGAGAAGCATTTGTGATGTCACTGATGTTGGATGAGAAGCATTTGTGATGTCACTGATGTTGGATGAGAAGCATTTGTGATGTCACTGATGTTGGATGAGAAGCATTTGTGATGTCATTGATGTTGGATGAGAAACATTTGTGATGTCACTGATGTTGGATGAGAAGCATTTGTGATGTCACTGATGTTGGATGAGAAGCATTTGTGATGTCACTGATGTTGAAAGAGAAGCATTTGTGATGTCACTGATGTTGGATGAGAAGCATTTGTGATGTCATTGATGTTGGATGAGAAACATTTGTGATGTCACTGATGTTGGATGAGAAACATTTGTGATGTCACTGATGTTGGATGAGAAGCATTTGTGATGTCACAGATGTTGAAAGAGAAGCATTTGTGATGTCACTGATGTTGGGTGAGAAGCATTTGTGATGTCACTGATGTTGGATGAGAAGCATTTGTGATGTCACTGATGTTGGGTGAGAAGCATTTGTGATGTCACTGATGTTGGATGAGAAGCATTTGTGATGTCACTGATGTTGGATGAGAAGCATTTGTGATGTCATTGATGTTGGATGAGAAACATTTGTGATGTCACTGATGTTGGATGAGAAGCATTTGTGATGTCACTGACGTTGGATGAGAAGCATTTGTGATGTCACTGATGTTGGATGAGAAGCACTTGTGATGTCACTGATGTTGGATGAGAAGCATTTGTGATGTCACTGATGTTGGATGAGAAGCATTTGTGATGTCACTGATGTTGGGTGAGAAGCATTTGTGATGTCACTGATGTTGGATGAGAAGCATTTGTGATGTCACTGATGTTGGATGAGAAGCATTTGTGATGTCACTGATGTCGGTTGTAGCATTTGTGATGTCACTGATGTCGGTTGTAGCATTTGTGATGTCACTGATGTTGGATGAGAAGCATTTGTGATGTCATTGATGTTGAATGAGAAACATTTGTGATGTCACTGATGTTGGATGAGAAGCATTTGTGATGTCAATGATGTTGGATGAGAAGCATTTGTGATGTCACTGATGTCGGTTGTAGCATTTGTGATGTCACTGATGTTGGATGAGAAGCATTTGTGATGTCACTGATGTTGGATGAGAAGCATTTGTGATGTCACTGATGTTGGATGAGAAGCATTTGTGATGTCAGTGATGTTGGACGAGAAGCATTTGTGATGTCACTGATGTTGGACGAGAAGCATTTGTAATGTCACTGATGTTGGATGAGAAGCATTTGTGATGTCACTGATGTTGGACGAGAAGCATTTGTGATGTCACTGATGTTGAATGAGAAGCATTTGTGATGTCACAGATGTTGAATGAGAAGCATTTGTGATGTCACTGATGTTGAATGAGAAGCATTTGTGATGTCACTGATGTTGGATGAGAAGCATTTGTGATGTCACTGATGTTGGATGATAATCATTTGTGATGTCACTGATGTTGGATGAGAAGCATTTGTGATGTCACTGATGTTGAATGAGAAGCATTTGTGATGTCACTGATGTTGGATGAGAAGTATTTGTGATGTCACTGATGTTGGATGATAATCATTTGTGATGTCACTGATGTTGGATGAGAAGCATTTGTGATGTCACTGATGTTGGATGAGAAGCATTTGTGATGTCACTGATGTTGGACGAGAAGCATTTGTGATGTCACTGATGTTGGATGAGAAGCATTTGTGATGTCACAGATGTTGAATGAGAAGCATTTGTGATGTCACTGATGTTGGATGAGAAGCATTTGTGATGTCACTGATGTTGAATGAGAAGCATTTGTGATGTCATTGATGTTGGATGAGAAGCATTTGTGATGTCACTGATGTTGGATGAGAAGCATTTGTGATGTCACTGATGTTGGGTGAGAAGCATTTGTGATGTCACAGATGTTGGATGAGAAGCATTTGTGATGTCATTGATGTTGGATGAGAAGCATTTGTGATGTCACTGATGTTGGGTGAGAAGCATTTGTGATGTCACAGATGTTGGATGAGAAGCATTTGTGATGTCATTAATGTTGGATGAGAAGCATTTGTGATGTCACTGATGTTGGGTGAGAAGCATTTGTGATGTCACTGATGTTGGGTGAGAAGCATTTGTGATGTCACAGATGTTGAATGAGAAGCATTTGTGATGTCACTGATGTTGGATGAGAAGCATTTGTGATGTCACTGATGTTGGACGAGAAGCATTTGTGATGTCACTGATGTTGGATGAGAAGCATTTGTGATGTCATTGATGTTGGATGAGAAGCATTTGTGATGTCATTGATGTTGGATGAGAAGCATTTGTGATGTCACAGATGTTGAATGAGAAGCATTTGTGATGTCACAGATGTTGAATGAGAAGCATTTGTGATGTCACTGATGTTGAATGAGAAGCATTTGTGATGTCACTGATGTTGGATGAGAAGCATTTGTGATGTCACTGATGTTGGATGAGAAGCATTTGTGATGTCACTGATGTTGGATGAGAAGCATTTGTGATGTCACTGATGTTGGATGAGAAGCATTTGTGATGTCATTGATGTTGGATGAGAAGCATTTGTGATGTCATTGATGTTGGATGAGAAGCATTTGTGATGTCACAGATGTTGAATGAGAAGCATTTGTGATGTCACAGATGTTGAATGAGAAGCATTTGTGATGTCACTGATGTTGAATGAGAAGCATTTGTGATGTCACTGATGTTGGATGAGAAGCATTTGTGATGTCACTGATGTTGGATGAGAAGCATTTGTGATGTCACTGATGTTGGATGAGAAGCATTTGTGATGTCATTGATGTTGGATGAGAAGCATTTGTGATGTCACAGATGTTGAATGAGAAGCATTTGTGATGTCACTGATGTTGAACGAGAAGCATTTGTGATGTCACTGATATTGGATGAGAAGCATTTGTGATGTCACTGATGTTGGATGAGAAGATCTGGATCTCAGTCTCTGTTCTAATTCATCTCACAAGTGTTTGAGACCAAGACTCTGTGCATCCACACCGGACTCTGTCATCTCTTGATCTTACTTTGTGCACTGATGTCATGTTGGAAGAAGGGGTCAGATCCAAACTCTTCCCAAAGTTGGGGAGCGTGGAACTGCCCAGATTGTCTTGAAGCATTCAGAGAGAGTGCAACGCCTGATTTGGATTATTCGGAGGGGTGAGCGAATACCTTTATCAATAAAGTCAACACACACATCCATGATACAAAAGTCCAGCCCTCACAACATGACACGAAACACTCATTCTAAATGTATGACGTCATTTTCCAAATACCCATTGCCACCCATGATGCCACCAGGAGAGGTCGCTCAATCTGCATCCAGTGAATTCTTCAGATGATCTGCATTGATCATGACTCACAAGCCCATCCAACACCCATCTACGAGGACGTTGCCCACATACATTCGTTACGTCACAAAGGTCCCCAATGCACAGCCATCAATTCCACCTATAGATCCATACGTCACCATACAGGCGCATGATGACATCACACCGCACGGGGATGCCCGTCACCTCTGCTGGATGACTCAAATTGGGGATCACCTCATTTCCATAACACGATCAGAAGAACAGGGGGGTGATGGACACTTGATACAAGTAACACTCTGCCTCCCGTTGACGTCACGACACGGGTGATGGGGGGAGTGGGCGTGTCCACCGGTGGGCTTCATTCATAAATACAAACAGCTTTGAAAGTCCAAATTAAAGAGGAGACAGAGGGATCATCGGAGAGGTTCTTGTCTCATGGACCACAGGAATTCCAGATAGGTGAGTCTGGGTTCTCATCATACATCTGGGATCATTTCATGCTCTGATGGATGCACATTTTGTGTCTGTTTGGATTTCATTGTGTGTTGTTGCACACCATCAATGTGTTTGATCAATACAACATATATTTACTATATGCATGGCAAGGATGTTGCATAACATAAGGAATCATGTAAACAATGCACTCCAGGTGATGTGTTTTCTTTAAACTGGATAAAATGCATAGGTTTCCTTTGAGAAGCACATTGATTTATTCTCACAATGTTTTCCACAACACTTGAGCATTATTGGATGTTTTATTTGCTCACACACATATGCATTGTTATATACACAAGGTAATACAGTGAAAGTGTCAACCTTGCCATGATATGACATTTTAACTAGAATTGCATTATACTTGTGGCATTGATGTCCACATTTGGTTGTTTAGATACTCATGTGTGTATCTCTTTACATTTTGTGAATTATTTTTATGTATAGTGCATTATCTGTCATTTATAAGTAGGGGATGTGTCTCATTCATAACGCTCCATTTTGCTCCAAAACGCATGAATATTAAAATATAGGTATTATTTTATGTTTCATAAAGACGTATAGCTTGGCACAGTTTTGATTCTGGTTTGTACATTTTGATTTACTCCAATCATAAGTTTGTTGTCACATCTTTAACACATTTTATTCGTCTCTTTAAAAATAGTAAACTTGACTTGATATTCGAACGCCATCAACGAGGGATTCGTATGATACTACCAATGGGTTCAGTTTACTTGTGACAGTTATATTCTAAGAATGTTTTCATATCGCATCCATAACACTGGAATGGCCTCCTATGCTTTTTGTGTGTGTGACAAGACATCTTTACATCATCTCAGTCTCCATTTGTTAGTTTTCCATCACACAATATGTCCTCGAGACAGCGTCATGCTTTAAAATAGCTTTAAATATCATCGAGACGCTTCTCACTAAACATCCAAAGGGACAAAGCATGAGAAATCTTGAGAACAGGTAGGGGGGAAGAAGCTTGCCGAGGATGCAGTAAGAGCTGAGCAGTCAGACACATATCTCTCTCTTTCACACGCTCACACACACGCATGCATACACACACACACATACACACACACACACGCTGCCTTTAGAGATGCGAGAAAAGGCAGCATCGCATCAGTAAAGAAACAAGGACAAACACAAACAGCATTCTGTTTGTGGACAGCTCCTTCGGAGGTGAGTGTGCAAGCGAGGGAGGATTTTTATGGCTGGCAGGGAAACATGCAGCGGTAATGGCATTATCTGACAGGAGCGTATTCTGCCAGGCCCGAGTCGCCAGAGAGCCGGAAACATCTCGAGATGGAAACAGAAAGAGTGGATAGCAAAAGAAAGGGCGGTCTGGGTTGGGAAAGCGTGCCGGTGTTATGCAAACTGTGTTTCTTGCAACGTTGCATCTTGGAAGCACGGACTGTGTGAGATTGTACGGGTTTGCGTTGATTTGAGTTATTTAAAGGAACATGACGAATGTGAGTTAAGAATACATTTGTATTAAGCTTTACGTTGTTTCAAACATGTGGTGTGAACGTTTTGTGAGAAGAACAGGGCGAAATTACATTTTAATGCACCGAAATCCTCATTTATTGATTTAATTCCTGATCTCGCGGACAATTGTTACTGTTTTACAAGGCGGCTGACGAATTTGTACGATATATCACCGGCGCCAAAGCAAATCGTAAATTTACGCACAAGCGCATACAAGTTTGCCACCTGTAATTGTGTTTTTGTTTCCCGAAATTTAGAGCCAAGCCGTTCGTAAGAAACTCGTAGCTAAAGTTCGGCGTGTAGATTTTGGCGGCACCTAGAGGTGAGGCCATGAATTACACGCAACGCCGCAGACTACCCATACCCCTACCTTTCAAAATAGTAAGGTGGCTGACACGGGACTAAGATATATCACTTTTTGTCGATACTCGTACGATATTTATACGAACATATTTACGAAACATGTTCCGTAGAGCTACTGTGAGCGTTAGTTAGTTCTAAGTTAGTAAAATCGTACGTTTCATTAAGTTATGTCTTTATACACCTCTGAAGACATAGTTAGGATTAGAGGAGTTTAACAATTCGCTCAGCTTATGATTTGATACGCTACACTATATTGTTTTTTTTAAACATAAAAAAGTATGAAATTGACACTATTTACTACATAACATTAAAAATTCTTGGTTACGTTTTTCAGTTTAATTGAACCCTCTGTATGGAAACGGATACAAATAATTTAATCGATCACGTAAAAATAAAAATAAACTTATAGAAAATATATTTTGTTTAAAAATATATCGGCACAACTCTTAGATACGTATCTTGATGTTTTTCAATATAATATTAAACCTCCGGTTATGAATAATATATCGCACTTCTGCTGTGTTCTTACTGTTTTTTATAAACATTCTGGTTTTTGCTGATAAACTGATTTTTCAGAGATGTAGGCCAAAGGAAAAACGGAAATCAAATCCCTCTTTAGTGCCATACGCAGCCTCAAAGAAGCCGCCTGACTTCCTGTTCTGTCTTCCTCAGGGGGACACTCTCTCTGGCTTGGACCATGAGCAATGACTCTGCCCTATGGAAAAACCTCACAGATCACTCCACGGTAAGTTCTCTTGCCCGTCCTTCCTGTCCTGCCGGCTGCCATCACCCCAATTCTCCCTCTTTACAGCAACATCTCCAGACATGCAAATAGAAAATATCCTGTCCTGTGTCCCTCGTAATTGGATCCATCACGGTGTCTAAGCAAATTAGAGAACTTTGAGTCAGATCGAATCTATGGCAGTCAGACGATAACGCATCAGAACCCAGAATTACTGTCAGGAACTGCAATTACCGGAATAAGCAGCATCATTTGATTAAGGGATGTGCTTTGCAGAAGAGCAAAGTATTTCAGACCCTCTATTCAGTGTTGATGTGACTTAAAACCAGACAGCCCAAATGGATTTGGTGGTCGACTCCTCGGCACTCAAAGTGAAACCTTTCACTGCGGGTAGATTCAAGACAGTCCCGGTTTTCAGCGCCCGTTTTATTATGTGGTTCTTACTTATTATTTCGCAGGTATTTCGAGTAAGCATTTCAGGTTTGCATTTAAAATCCTTTACATTTAAAATGATCCGGATTAGAAATTTGGTTAAAAAGTACAAAAATGTGTTGAAATAATTTAACAAATACGTTTATTATTCAATTAGAATCAAGCACAAAATGTAATAAAATAAATAAATAGTTTTGTATAGTTATTATTCAAATTATACGTAATAAAAGTGAAGAACTATTTAAAAATAAAAACATAAATATCAATACCTTTAACAGTATATTACATGTAAAGAATATAATAATGCAATGGAAATAATTGATCAAGTTAAATGAATGATTATTATCTAGTCATAAATAAAGTTATTGTTGTTTAAATATAAGCATGGAACCCAGAGTCCATGTCATCTACAAAAATGCAAAAGCATCATGTAAAAGTTTAGAGAATAATAGTAAAAAAAAATAGTGTAGATAAATAAATGAAGGAAATTAATCAATCAAAACCAAATACAAAATGTGATTTAGATAACAAATAAAAATTGTTTTTATAACTTTCATATTTATTTATGTATTAAATATATAATATAAATAAATAGTGAATACATTGAATAGAATTTTGCAATAACGTAAAGGAAACATGACATAATAATCTTATAGAAACCATTGATCAAGTTAGATTAATAATTAATATTTAACATTAAATATTTTATGAATGAGCTATCGCTTATAAAAAAATGTTGTCAGTGTGCACACGTAGCCTTATCACATGTGTGATCTTATCTCACAAACAGAGATGGCCATAGAAAGAAAAAAAGAACAATTTGAATGTGTCTGGTGTGTTTGAAGACCTTGGGTGAAAAAAGTCTGATCCCTGTTTTGAAACCTTCAAGGTGCTTTTTGTCTTCCCTGCGAACAATTTTTGCTCACGTTGAGCTGGGTTAATGGTGGACTGCCCCGATGATTAACATCCTGCTGGGATATATAGATCAGCGCTGTACAAAACTAGTGCAGAGTTCTCAGTCTTTCTACCTGTCCAATTTGGGAAAATAATAGGCCTGATCTAAAGTAACTGTTGCTTTCAATGAAGTCCCTGCTCTTTAAGGTAACAAAAGCTTCCGGGTAATAAGTGCCATGCCATCAAGCAATGAAAAACTGTATAATAGAGGAAATTGTAAGGTGTTCTATGTATCTTTCATGTCCTTTTGTCCTTATAAGCATTCATTATACATCTCTGATGATGACAATTAACCAGGTAGCGATTTGGTTCACCTTTGTGCTTTGATGACGTTAAGAAGAAAACCTTCCGTGCCGCAGATCTTCACCTTGGTATTTTTAAACTTGTTTCGCAGCCTTTGGAATGTGAAGTCTTTAAAAGTTAAAGAAGACATAAAAGCCTCCAGCCATGGTTTCTACTCTTGTCAGCGGCCCGCCATCATCAAGAGAAACTGGGTTTTATGTATTATGGCTTCAGGGCCAGTTTTGAACAAGGGGCTTTCATGTTAAAAGTGTTCAGGGTTATGTGAGTACTCTTCAAAAAAGATGATGAAATGAACCCCATGGTTGAATAAAATAAAGACGAAATTAGCCAGTGGGTTTAAAATCTAATGCAGTGAAAATGGTTTGCTTAATTTGATCTTTTGCATTGGTTCCAAACAATAAAAAGTGAGTACTTTTAACCATAACTTGTTTGAAATCAAAAGAAAAATGACGTGAAAAATCAAGTTCCACAACCTTAAAAAAGTATTTTTAACATAACATTTTTTTTAAATTCAGTTTAGGCAATTGCCAGCTAAAGTCGATATTTTACGCAAACCAAAAATAAAAATGCTATATAGTTTTTGGTTTTTTCTGCATTCAGTTTTTTGTTTTAAGTACATTTTATAGCTTTGAAATTAATTAAATATATTATTTAAATCTTGTGTTTATATAATCAATAAATCTGATCATCTCATATATTTCGATTAGAATTCCCCAAAAATATTAGTGTATATTAAAAATATATATGTAAAATACTATTTTGTTTTCATTACATACATTTTAAATAATGCGAACATTTTATAGAAATTAAATTAAGTATGCATAAATATTTATTTTTGTGACATTTAGCCACATTTTTAGGTTGTATTTTATTTAGTTTTATGTGTGTTTTAGGCATACAATACATGTGATAAAGTATGATCTAATGTGTGTTCATTTAATGAACAAAAATAGAAAAAAAGACCAAAAAAAAGCTAGGAGTGAATTTTAACACGGCATCTGTTTCTCCAAGCTTTGCCGTCTCAAAAGTAGCGTAAAGTAAATTAAAGTCATGGGATTTTACTCAGAAAAGGAATGTACTCTTAATAATCTATTGTGACCACCAAAAGGCCTCTGGAACCTCCAGACTGATTTTGTTTTCTCCTCTGCTCGTACAGGATGGCCCCCCGTCCCCAGAGACGCAGAACGGCTACGTTCTCCTTCTGGTCCTCTTGTCCATCTTCGTTGGGGGGACGCTGGTCCTGCTCTCTATTCTACTGATCATCTGTCGACGCTGTTATGAAGGGGACAGACGCCATGCGTGGTGAGAACCGCACATATGCCGACACGTTATAATATATGTAATTCGTAGAACGTTAGTGGAGGATGCGATTACATTCGATAAACTGAACGATGTGATGCTCCCGGACCCAAAAAATGCCCATTCGTCACAGCCTGGCTGTCGGTGCGAGAGAGGTGTGGAGTCTGCCTGCTCTCCAGGCTTTCCGAAATGACAAGCATAATGAGATCTCATACCAGCCATCAGCCGCGATAAATCACCCCTGGTGCGGTGGAGTGCACTCTAAAACACAAACACATTCGCTGTGGTTACAGCACATTTCCAGTTTCTCATTACATCCCGTCGCCTCGTGGCGAATGAAACTGCTTGTTGTTGTGTCATGATTGTGCCCATCACGTGTCATTCATTAAGACGGCACCATTGGGATAGGATTGTGTCGTTCTCCTAAAGACTTCTGTCGAGGACCTGTTAGATCGAGTTGAGTGAAGCGGCGAACAGATATTTTGCTTTTTAAAATAGTCAAGGTTTCAGGTTTTAGTGGGAAGGTCGTAGAAAAATATGTGCTGTGCTGGATGAGTCATCAGCAGGTTTTAATGCCTTATACAGAAGATGAAGCTTAACTGTACATGATAAACGTGAATTTTGTCGGTGTGTGTTACTGTATAGATGGCCTCAATAGTAGAACACAAACCCAAAGACACATCCAATTAAAGTTGAATCATTTAAAATAGGGCTTATGTTTGGAAATCAGTCTTCCTTGAAAGCTAATGAAGATTCCATTACTAAAACTAATGACTTCTCGAGCTATATTTGTGTTTAGAAATAAAAATATATAGTTTATTTACTGTATATAGTTTATAGTGTGTATAGTATGTTATTTATGTTTTATAGTCATTTGAAATCATATGATTAATATTTTGACATAAACAAATAAACAGTTTCTTGAAAAATATATTAAAATGTAAAATCCATGCTAAATAGTGTTATTGTCCCTTTTCTACCGTTTACACGTAATTCAGATTTGATACGAATACGTATGAATATAAGAATTTTTTACAATTTGAAAATGCTTTAATATTGTATTTTTTAAATAATAATATTTTTTTAAAAGTATAAAAATGTCACATTATAAACTGTAAAAATATATTTAAATAAATAAGTATACATGTTTATGTACATAGAGTGTATCTATTTAAGGTATTTGTTACTTGCATTGTTCTTCGTAATATTTAAACTTGGATATGTCTGCTAAATGCCTAAATGTAAATTTAAATGTAATGTTTTCAATCATAACATCATTTTTTCTTTAAAGTGTTTTAAATAATGTCATGCTTTTCAATTCATCAACGTGTCTTGTAACATCCCCCAAGGCCCTTAAATCATTAAATAAAAAGTACAAAATAGATTTTTGTTGTAATTAAAGGATAATATACAAAAAGATAAAGAAATAAACAATCAAAACAAAAGAGCAAACACATAAAACAGATATCAAAATCAAAAAAAATATTACCATCAAACTGAATTACAATAATTTCCATTATTATACTCTAAACGAAGCAAACGGTGCAGACATATTCGACAAATATTTGATAACGGAAATTTTTTTTGTCTCGTTGAATGTTTGAGCATGACCCAGCTTTGCCATGAATGAGACGAGGAGATTGACGCAAATATACATTTGACTGATTACGTGTTTGCATTGAAGGTTCATTCTTTGCCTCAGGGCTAGTGATGATGCTGAGAAGAGTACTACCACATATATCGAGGAGGCCCAGCCAGTGCACGGTAAGAACATCACACACACAAAACAACACAACACTTTAAGGCTTCGCCATGCAAGCAAGGGCTTTAGATGTTAATGTTGCTTTTTAACGTACTTTCGCAGCCAACGGCAGTATGCAAATCACACGCACATTGCTATAATCTGTCTCGCTTCACACAGAGATTACAATTCGCATCGATGAGTCAGACTGCCTGTCGGCAGCCAGCTCCCACGACATGGAGACCGAGCGTTTCCTCTCCACGGGCACCGTCGGCCGCCGGGTCTCCTTCAACGAAGCGGCGCTCTTCGACCACGGCAAGAAGACACAGGAGAAAGGTCGAAGGTCAGACGCCAACGCTCTCATCTCATTCCACCCACTCCAAACACACAGAGCTGCCATTCGCAGAGGTCGCTGTCCCAGCAGACCACGGCGTTCATTATTTATTTAAATATGTACCGCTCCGATTACAGACGCTGGCTTATAACAAATTTAAACATAGACGTTTGGGTCAAATTGATATGAACGTATAAAGGAATATTTTAGTATGTATAATTGAAAATGTTAGCGACGATGGGGTTAATAAATTTTGACGCAAACAATAAAAAAAATAAAAATATGTTAATTAATACTCAATAATAAAAATAACCAGAAAACATATTCAATTATTTACATTGTGTTGTAACTTAATAATAGTTGATATATAATCCTACCGCGTTCCAAATATGTATGGATACTCTCAATTTATCGTTAGTAAAACATAGGAAAACATTTTTAAATATTTTTTTATATTTATTATAATAGCAAAGGATTTAAACAAATTAAAAATGACGTGATATATTTTCTAAATAATATTTTATATAAATGTATTTTTACATTTTTTAACATACTGTGCTTTTCTTTAAGTTGTTTACAGTAATGTGCTCTGTTCTTTATTTCTATAAAATGTCATGTTCTGTAACATCGGCCGACGTGTTTTGTGACATCCCAGGTACACGCTCACGGAGGGCGACTTCCATCATTTAAAGAACGCGCGCCTCACCCATCTCCACCTCCCTACCCCTGCCCTGCAGATACTCACCATCCATGAGTGTGAGTCATCCGAGAACAGCATCGCCATGACGACGCGGCCCGTTGCTAAATCCAGCCTCTCAATTTTCCAGGTGACAGTCGCATTTCTCCGGTAATAGAAGCTGGAATACTGATGACAGTCATAACACAGACACCGCGTGATTATTGTTTTTTAGGTCAGCCAACAGCGTTGAGGTCATGACTGATGTCAGAAGGAAAATATGTTGTGCATTAGAAGTTTATCCATCTTATATGTTGGGGTCTCTCATATTTTACAGTATTTCCTCGTTCGTCTTGTAATTATCTATATAACAATTTGGGTTTAGGGATATAATAAGGGATCCTTTTCAAATTCAGCGTTTGACAATAAATAAGAAATCTCTCCTGACTAGCAATGTTATCGACGAATGGTTTTACACAAAAGTCGCACAGTTTTCGCACAAACTGTATGAATTGGCCGATGCCTGCCACTTCTGAGCGTTCTAACTTTCAAATTGAAATTGCTCGCACAACTTGACTCAAAATGTGGTTTTGGAAACTCGCTAACTTTGTGTTTGCTGCTCTTGTGTTTGTTAACTTATTGTGTTCGCAGAACTTATGTTTTATAACTTTATGTTTGGAAACTTTGTGTTCGCTTACATTGTTTTAGCTTATTTTGAGTTCGATGACTTTGTTCTTTTACTTGATGTTTGCTAACTTAGTGTTCACTTACTTAGTGTTTGCTAGCTTTGTGTTCGTTAGCTTTGTTTTGGCCAGCTTTTCTGTTCGCTAACTTTGTGTTCGCTAACTTTGTGTTCGCTAGCTTTGTGTTTGCTAGCTTTTTTTTGCTAGCTTTTCTGTTCGCTAACTTTCAGTTCGCTAATTTTGTGTTCGTTAGCTTTGTGTTGGCTAACTTTTTGTTTGCTAACTTTGTGTTGACTAACTTTGTGTTGGCTATCTTTGTACTTTCTGTTCGCTTACTTTGAGTTCGCTAACTTTGATTTCACTAACTTTGTGTTCGCTAACTTTGTTTTCACTAGCTTTGTGTTCGAAAGCTTTTCTGTTCGAAAGATTTTCTGTTCGCTAACTTTGTGTTCACTAACTTTGTTTTCGCTAACTTTGTGTTCGCTAACTTTGTGTCCCCTAACTTTGTTTTTCGCTAACTTTGTGTTCGAAAGCTTTTCTGTTCGAAAGCTTTTCTGTTCGCTAACTTTGTGTTCGGTAACTTTGTATTCGCTAACTTTGTATTCGCTAACTTTGTGTCCGCTAACTTTGTATTCGCTAACTTTGTGTTCGCTAACTTTGTGTACGCTTACTTTGTGTATGCTAACTTTGTGTTCGCTTACTTTGTGTACGCTAACTTTGTGTTGGCTAACTTTGTGTTCGCTAACTTTGTGTTCGCTAACTTTGTGTTCGCTAACTCTGTTTTCGGTAACTTTGTGTTCGCTAACTTTGTGTTCGCTAACTCTGTTTTCGGTAACTTTGTGTTCGAAAGCTTTTCTGTTCGCTAACTTTATGTTTGCTTACTTTATGCTCGCTAGCTTTGTGTTGGCTAACTTTGTGTTGGCTAGCTTTGTTGTCTAGCTTTGTGTTCGCTAACTTTGTATTCGCTACCTTTGTGTTTGCAAAATTAGTTTTTGCAAAAAAAATTTTTGCTAAATTTGTGTTCGCTAACTTTATGTTTGCTTACTTTATGTTCACTTACTTTTGTGTTCCTGTAATTTATGTTTGCTAAATTTATATTTGCTAAATTTATGTTTGTTAATTTTGTGCTTGTTGACTTTATATAAGCTTACCATATTGTGTTTCCTAACTTATTGTGTTTCTTAACTTTGTGCTCCCTAACTTTATGCTAGCTAACTTTATATGCGCTTTCATAATGTTGGCTAACTTATTTAGTTTGTTTACTTTGTGCTCGCTTACTTCATTTATTACGCATTAACCGTGATTTTACTAACAGCAAACGTTGGCACTGTGCCCGTAGAGTAATTTAGAAGACAGAACTCGAGTTTGACTCAAAGTCTTGCGCCACCTGCTGATCATTCGTTTTGCATTTCGTGTAGTTTTTGGTGTTTGGAAAGGCCCTATACAAAACCCTGTAGGCATATATAAATTAGTACTGTCACATCCTCTCGGCTCCTTATTTATTAATGTCAATGAGACGACCAGACTGTGTGTTATACATTTACTTTGTGTAAGTCAAAATAGGACTGTAAATGGTTTCAAAATTTCTTTTGGGTGCATGGGGTGGCCCTGATGAGAGTAAGGTCTGAAATGGTCTACAATAGTGTTTCTGTTTATCTCTGTAAGATGGCGTAGTTGTATAACGGTACATTTTCGTGATATTAAAGAAGGGGTATCATGCTGTTTCATGCATAATAAGTGCTTTAGACCGTTGTCATGTCCAACGTCGTTCATTGTGGGCCCAATACAGCACAGTCACTTAAGAAGACTCCTTTAATGAATCTTACGTCCTAAAGACCTTGATCACCTGATTACTTGATATTGATTTTTTAACGAATTATTATCTTTGTGTTTTTAACACGCACAGCCTCCATTGTGCTCACTGCCCCAGACTGCCCTGACCAGTCGAAATCTCAGCCCTAGTTCTGCTCTTCCCGGCGATGCTCTCAATTCTGTTGTGGACACATCGTTCTGTGAGAGTGTCGCCAAAGCCGGTCCCGAGCCTTCCAGCCCATGTCTGGTGAGTAATAACTCGACATTATAAACACAAACTTCATTACTTATAGAGAAACGATTACACACGTTTGTGTTACACACAAAGCCATTGTAAATCAAACACATTACAATTGTGCTTTTTGTTGAAGTTTAACTCTCATTGTAGGGCGAATAGTGTTTCTACAATCGATTCTATTCATATCAACACTATATAAATATTATGTAATCATGCCAACCCAAACAGATGGAGGTGAGAGGAGGAGTGGTTAGGACCGCGGGCATGGTGGGTAATGGCAGAGAGGGTGTGTCGGGCTCGGTCACGGCCCTGTCGTCCTCGGGAGGAACCCTGCAGGGACCCATGCAACAGTTCTTCACCAAGCTCCGGCGACACGCCAGCCTGGAGGGAGCCAGTCCTTATTTTAAGATCAAGAAGTGGAAGTTTGACAGCAGTCAGAGAGCTTCGAGTCTGGACATGAGAGGTGAGCGGACACATCCGGGAGCGTTGGGGGAATATCGCCATTGTACTTCAATCGTGAACATAATGAGGATTCACTTTATGAGCAAATAATGATGTTATTTAGGTAGATAGTGAGACTAAATAGATCAGAGATTCATGTATGAATTCAAATGTGGTTATATAATATCGTATTTCAATTTATATCTTCTCTGGTCCGTCAGATCTTAATGACATAAGATAACACTGCTGGCAAACGGAAAGCACAGGCGCTATTACGACCCTTCGAAGCCATCAGTTTTCTAGCCTCAGGGAATGCGAGGCAACATTGAACATGTCTTTGCCCTTCATTTAGCTCTGGTGTTGCATATTACCCAGTGAAAATGATCAAAAACCTTATTGGAGTTTTATTGCCTGAATTTGGCATACACGAGGTTCAGAGTCAGACGTTGGCTTTTGTTTGTGTGTAACAGACTATAGAATAATCTCTCAGCCAAGACCGAGCTGCTGTATTTGGATGCCAAAACTTGCTCTTAAGCAGATGGCCGGTTGACGCACGGCCCTTCCCTTCCAAATGTTCTTTTCCAAAAAGAAGATGGAGAAAGAATCTGCACCCGGGGACATATTTGGTCAAATATATTATATAACATAACATTTGATTTCCAACTATATTTTTTTGAGAAAATCATGTTTTAAAGTTATCATCAACCATTGAGAATCTTAAGCATGTCGTATTTGAGAAAATCATCAAATTAAAAGGGATAATTAATACATCTGTCATGGCATGTCTTTACATATTGAACGACTAAACATCAGACTTTCTGTTTTCCTTTTTAAAGAATTCAAAGTTTGTAAAAGAACAAGAAGTGTTTATTAATAATTTATTTTCATAAATTACCATAGGAAGTGAATTTTAATATGTATATATTCTAATTGAATTTTAACATTTGTGTTTCTATAAACTATTAATTATAACTTTTATTTCCCTAAGCTGAAATGTTTTACTCGTTTATCGCCATCTCTGGTTGAAACATAAAATTGTAGGTTGTCATGTACATTTCTTTGTATATCAGGGCACGGTAAAGAGAGAACAAGTTTTAATCAAGTTTTTTAGTGCAACTTTTTAAACAACCCAACAATGTTTATTTACAGACATAAATGTATTAATGTTTTATTGTTGTACATTTATGTACAGCAAATTACTTACATTTTTATGTCCTTGCTAATTTATTGACATATCATTATTTTTTATTTTTATTTAATTATTATTTTTATTAATATTATTTTTTGTTTTTGTTTTTATAAGTTTGTTACTTTATTTACACTCATAAATTTATTTATATTAATATATGTTTAGTTTAGTTGTTTTTGTAATATGTTGTATTTATCTTTAGTTTTGTCTTTCATTTTGATTTACTTTTTAGCTTTTATATAAATGAATAATCTTAGCCTCAAAATTCAGTGTTTACATTTACATTTAGGCATTTAGAAGACCCTTTTATCTAAAGTGACTTAAAGAGAATCCAGGAGACAATGAAGCGGTAAAGGGCAGAGATAACAAAATGTACTACAATGAAGGTACTAAGTTACAAAGGGCAAGATAAAACCAGTAGGAGGGGGAAAAAGGTTAAAATATATTTGTTTATAAAGAGTGAGTAAGGAATGAGGTTTCAGCGGGTTAGGTATTGAGATAATTCTTTTGTAAAAAAAAACAAAACAGTGCAAACCCTAAAATGTACCGTGACTGTACAAATCAGCTGTGGCTGTCAGATCCAACAACTTTTGTGAAAAAACTGAGTATTTGAACTCATGTCGCCGTATCAGGTTCTCCCAAACGGAGGCAGTTCCAGAGGCAGCGTGCGGCCAGCGAGAGCATGGACCAGGAGGAGCACGACGCCCATCACATTGACCTCATCCAGTATATTGCTCGCACCAAGGACATCACCTACTGCCCCACCCGGCCCAGCCCTCGTCTCCTGTCACCCCCCTCCACACCCCCACCCTCCCTCGGCAGGTATCTTTAATTGCCTCGCTCATGCATTCGCTATAGCAACCATTTGCCCGCATCACGCCTCATATGACAGACTCCATTCCATGCCGGATTTATCCTGCTGATAGCATTGGCTTGTCATGGCATCGATGGCTACATATGCAGACATTGTGCTTCGCTTCAGGAGATACTTTTCATTTTTCCTATTTTGCATAATAGTTCATGGAGGTACATTTGCACGGCTTTCAATACATTTATTTGTATTTGGGTGCTTATTAAAACTGACTGTCGCTGTGTAGTGGTCTTCTTCACCACCACAGTGAGTCACAACCATCTGTGCAGTAATAAAAAAAATAAGCAGATGCCTCCTTTAACATCTTTCAATCCGATGCCAAAGCTCTTACAAAATAAACAGATCTAATATATTTCACCCGCTCAAATAAACATTATCTCACAAACTACTGTAAGAATGAGCTTTTCTGACTTTCTACAATCTACCGTTTTCCAGGTTAGAGGTGGAGGTGATGGTGGAGCCCAGCTGCAGCCGAGCGTCTGTGCCGGGGGTCATCGGCCTCCCCGCCGAGCCCCCGGATCTGACAGATCACCAAGAGAACTCAGAACCTCAAACCTTATACCGTGATATATGGACTCTTCGTGCCTCCCTAGAGCGCTATGTCTCGTCTGACCAGAGCAGCAACTATGACAGAGATTCGGTACGTAGTGATGCTGACAGCGTGTGCTCTCTAGGGGGCAGGAACGAGACGGGCGGGCTTCCTAGAGATCCATCTCAAGATATCGGAGATGAGATGGAGGTAGATGCAGACCTGCCTATCGACGAATTTGCAGAGAAAAGACGCAAACAAGACAGTTTAGATTCAGAAAAGGGAAGTGATGGGGAATCGGGAAACCGCAAGCTTCTGCAAATGGACAGCGGTTATGCGTCGATAGAAGCGCCGTCTCGCCCTCACGAGGAATTGCGACTGTTCGGAAGCAGCACTAGTAGTAGTAGTAGAGATGGCTCGGCGGTCGAACGCAGGCACTTTTTTAGTTCCGGCTGCAAAGGGACGGTTTGTGAGAGCTTTGATACGGACATCTTCGATGAGGAGCTTGAGGAGGAACCAGCGGGAGCTAGCGGTGGAGTGGACGGAGTGGAAACGGACAAAAATGTGATGTGGTCAACCCACGGCCAGATATTCACCCAACCACAACCTCCTCTTCTTTCGCGACGCGACTACAGCATCGATGAAAAAACGGAAGCTCTTTTTCACGAGTTCCTGCGACACGACCCGCAATTCGATCAGCAGGAGTCTCCGCTTCGCTCAAAGCACCGCTCCCGCGTGCACTTGCGCAAGCAATGGCAGCGTTCCAAGCAGTACAGCGACCCAGGGCAGCGCTTCCAAACGTCGTTCGACCGCTACCGCTATCCGCTACGTCGCGGAGAGACAGTCAACTACCCCCTAGAGACTAGCTACCACAGCCACCTTCCGCGGATCGTGAGCGCGCCCGATGAAGAGAGCAGCGAAGGTGCGACTAGTACACCCAACACCCCCAAAGCAGATCAGGAAACGGACGGACCAATACGAAAATCCTCTAGCACTGAAAGCAGTGGCACTATTAATGGAAAGGGAGCTTCACCAGCCCCTGCAGGGGAGCAATCAATGGACAGGGAGAACTCAAGTCAGACGTTGCCCCCTCCGGCACCGTCTGATGAAAGTACACAGCTCGCCAAATCAACCTACGGCCCACAGACAATCACAGACGAGCTAAGTGACAAACTAGCAGCTACCCTTGATGACCGGCTTTACTCGGATCTCCGCCGCCTCCGGGAACAGTCCGAGTGTAGTGCGGTGACGGTGACCTACACGTCGCCCGATCACAGTCCGGTGTAGCACGTGGCTCCGTTCATTTCTTCATACAGACACAGGTCCAAAGTTTTGCTAAAAGTTTCCAAGGTTTGCATTGGCCACATGCTGTTGAAATCATCAGAGACGTTTCTTCCATGCCCGGAGTTAAAAATGGAGCTCATACCTCACACTGATCAACATACCACGTCTGAAATGTCGTAGTCTATGTTGTTAAAGCTTTCCATTTAGCTACGTGTTGACTTTGAAAGCCAATATTTTCTGCACTAGGTAATCCACTGTGAAATTGGGTGCTATTAGATTTACTATTATATTTCTAAGTGCATGGATTTAGTTGCGATGCTGCCTATGTGTTCTGTTCACGACCCAGTTTATTATTATTATTATCTTTATTTTATAATATGTGTATTTAAAAACATTGGGTCATCTATTTAGTTAGCTTTAAGAGATGTGGTGAAACAAAACTATTTATTATTGCCGTTTAGGTTTTATCGTGTTGTCATATCATATTCCAGAAATAAAAGCGCGTTCTCATCATAATTGAGAAAATTGTGGAAAAACAGACACGTCCATATGTTCAACGGCCTGTATTTCAAAAGAGAGTGTGGATTCAATATAGCTTCTTCCCAGCAACAAATAACGAATAGAGATGCGTTATTATGGTTATTTGTTTCTGTATGATTGAATTGGGTCAAACTGCCATTTTGTGTGAAACTGTAATTTTACATCCATATAATAATAATTATAATTATTATTATTACTTGTATATTGTTGATCCCAATGTGTGAGAACGAGAAGTTAAATATACAGTGCCAAATTGTATCAGGACTACTATCAAACAACTGGAAAAATGTTGTGGTACCACTTTTTATGTAAAGAGAACGAAATTTGTTGGAGACATTATTCTGAATGTATAGGAAGGCATGCCTTTTCTTGCATGTAATCAACTCTTCATTAGCATTAGCTTAATGAGAGGATTTCTAAAAGCGGAAGATATCTCTAGGGATCCGCATAAGCTGTTGCATGGAAAAGATGGAAAAAAAAATCATTTTGCGAGTTGGTTAGAATGACTCCCACGGCCCAGCATAAGACCTTACGACATTGGCGAACATTGGCAAATACTGACGAACATTGGCGAACATTGACGGACATTGACAAACATTGGCGAATATTGATGGACAATTGACAAATATTGATGAACATTGATGAATTTTGACGAACATTTGAGAACATTGGCGAACATTGGCTAACATTGGCGAATATTGACGAATATTGACAAATATCGACAAATATTGATGGACAATTGACGAATATTGATGAACATTGATGAATTTTGACGAACATATGTGAACATTGGCGAACATTGTTGAATATTGACGAAAATTGACGAAAATGAACAAATATTGACTAATTTTTACAAAATATCAAGAAAACTTGAAAAAGAAATCGTGTAGAAAGTGTCAGTCTATGCTCACAGTATGAGTTCCCACCCATTGAAGCTTTTTGGCGACCTCGTCGAAAGACACTTAACGTAACCAAGCAAACCTTTATCCACAGAGACCCATGGTGTCATTTGAAGTGCAATTGTCCTTTTCAGGCGATTGTTTGAGCTTTGGAGTGCCATGCTAAAAGCAACGGATGGGATGCATTTTGGGAAAGCAAATGATTGCATGGCTTCGAATGCAGCTAAAGTGCCCCATCCAGAAATGAAAGATAATAAAAATAAAAGACCTTCATTATCTAGACGAACAATGACGAATGTGCGGAAAGTAATGATGCCAATGTGAGGGGGGAGAGAAAGATCACATTGTTGATTGTTTCTGGCTAAATGAAACATGCTGACCAACTCACATGAGTAATATGGTGCCTTCCTGTGTGCTTAAACCAAGAAAGGTTTGATAGAGCTGGATCTCAGCGGAGCACTTATTCCTTATCACATGGATGAAATCGAAAAGTCGGAATTAGGAAAGCGAAAGCAAACAAAAGGCTTTTATGGGAAATCTCAACATTGTCCGTATTTTCTGTTTTGTATGCAGTTTGAATGAAGTGCAGTCGTTCAGGGATGGCCGAACTACCACATGTGTACAAAGTATAGATTTGTATATACCTGTAAGCAAGCACAAATCATGTCGCGGAATGGTCAGAATGGTCAGAATTATCGTGTATAGATTTGCATGACAAAAGATAATTTAGCAGATCCGGAAATCAGCACCACAGCGAATATATTTTGTGCAAGTCGGATAATTGAAAGAAGTAGACTCGATTATTGTAAAGTATTTTATGAAGTGTGCTGTTTTAGCTTCGCTGACCGATGAGATTTCCGATTTAATGGATCAAAAAGCATTCTGTTTTTCTATTTGTAATGATAGAGGAGCTATATTTAATATGTGTGAGGTATATCTCCATGAAGAACGGCCATAAATGAATGTTTGTTCTGTTTACCGGATCTCTTTGTTCTGGGTCTATTGAGCCTTGAGGGACCAACCAATCTAAACATTTATTTTCATGTATGTTTTACAACTAGTCAATAAAGAATGATGCATCATCGCCAGAGTCCTTATTGTTATTCGACTTCATGATCGAGAAGCTTGTCTTAAAGTCCGGAACCTGTTTGTTCCATCCCGTTGTTCACCTAGGTGCTGAAATTTCCCTGTAGGAACATCAAATATTCATATCAGGCAAGCTAATAAATTAAAGATGACTGTTTAGTCATTATGATTCCAAATCAATAGCAACCCGGGTTACCAGGGAGAACGAGAGAGCGACGGTACTGTGATAGCGCCTATCAATCATCCATGTGAGGGCACAAACAAAAGATATCATAGACGCGTCCTGTTCATTCAGGTCCCCGTGCAATTATATCACGCTCATTTGAATTCAAGATGAACAGGCAGAAATGTTGCCTGTCAATTGATGTCAGGCCTAGAGATCTATTTCTGCTGAAAACAGAAAGTCTGATTCATACTTGGGATAAAATGGAGATGATGATGATCATGAGTAGTGGGACACGTGACAATTTGCTATATATATACTGTAATGTGGCGTTGAAAACATCACAAACATTTCCAATGATATGAACTTTATATTTAAAGTTTAAATCCAACAGTTAAGTACTTTTATATGATTTGGGTTTATATAATGCAAAAAGCATTTTTTTTTAAATATATATTTTGAACATACACCTAATATTTTTTGATGAATTCTGATCTTACTCTTTTATTTATATATCAGATGTACTTATTTTTTACTAAGGTATAAACACAATTTAAACACTACATTGAAATATTTTTAAATATTTTTAGAGTGCATAATTTTGCTAAAACAATTTACCCAATTTATTTGGATTTCGATTAGATTTCACAGGAATGGTATTTTAAATATAACATGTTAATTAATCACTTCTATTATATTATATATATAAAGGTTATATAATGACAAATGATATTTATATTTTTTTAAATGTTGCACGTCAGTTAAATCATTAAAATATTCATAAAATGACCTCTTTAATTTTGAGATACAAGTTACAAGATTGTTTTTTAGAGTGTACGGCTAAAAGAACATTATTTCATTTGTAATTTTTACTCAAATTGCATTTTATTCTTAAAATATTTGTTGAAATATACAAAAAATACTTTAATTCTCAAAAAACAACTTTCACAAAGCATCCACAACTAAGATGTAGTTTGTACAGTAATTACTATACAATCAAGCATTAACATACAATAACAATTACAGAGTAAAATGTTAATATACATGTTTATAAAACACATCATATTTTCTTTTAAAATGATTCAAGGGTTTTCGTAACCATGATAAATCGTTGCTTGTATTTTTAGGACCACTATTACACCCACATTGTTTACAATTTTCAAAGTGATCTCCATGTTAAGTTAGAGGAACAATGAAATATGTCTAATATACACATTTAACATAGAAAGCCATGGCATCACCTGCTCTTATTCATAAGACGCTTGAGAAAGCTGCAGGGCTCCTTCCATTGCTGTCATTACATAATGCACAACCGAAAGCGTATGCTTTATTACTTACAAACCAGAGATACAACATGGGATTTCTTTTAAGAACATCTCTGGGTAGTTCTTCATTTACTTGTCTAATGGAAGTGTCAGAAGTTTTGCCAAGATATGCTTAGAACCGCCATGAGATTCAGAGTAGCAGAAGAAATGGATGAAATAACTCTGTCGTGTGAAACACAATATCCTGTGCAATCCATTAAGCCGAGAAGGCAAGTGAGTCACCAGCGACGCAGGAATTAATGGAGGTGAAATGGAACTCACTGCCCGCTCCGTCCCATCCAAAGAGACCGAATCGTGCTCTGCACCGAGGTTTCAATCGGCCCGTTTCCGTGAGGGAGGGAGTGAGAGAATGCGTGGGAGCCCTGGTGACTCAGACACGATAAGACTTTTATTGGAAGGTCAATCAGACTCTCCTCTCCAATTAAGCCATGTTTAAAATGCGAAAAACTGGTTACTGGTATTTTCGATATGCCAGACTTCAGAAGCATTGGATTTCAGCTGCCAAATAAGATCTGGTTCCCACAGGGAAGGAAAAATGAATCAGAGTTCTTCTGTATCTCAGAAGTTTCTTCTAGACGGCCAAGAGGTTAAATGGAAAGGGTGTCTTCTGCTTGGGAGGTTTTATTACTCTCGTATGGGTTTAACATCTCACATTCTGCCCAGGTATTTAAACGTGAAGAGATGGAAGCATTAAAATACATTTCTCTTGATTTTGCAGGAGCGTCTTATGTCCATGGGATGCACACATAGTCGTTCATATAAATCAAAAGTTATTTAATGTCCGAAAATATTGACCCACCATTAAAGCCAGGTTTGTAGAACAAGAAAATTCACTTTTTAGATATCGGATTTCCTAAATATGCTACATCAACTCCTTTTCAGCACACATGAATTTACACATGTTATAAATTTAATTCATGAATTTAATGAATCATTTTTCAAATTCAATTTAATTTGGTTACATAATGACTTAGTTTGTGCATATTTCACAAACACAGTATATATATTTCTTATTATATACATGTTTTGAGAAACAATATCAACTCTGTTTCACAGTTTACGTAACCCCTCTCAAAAAAAAGTAAATTTTAAAGCTTTGAAATGAATTATATATGTTTATATGTTGTCCTTTTGCAAGTAAAAAATACATTTGATTAACTCAAAAAAAGTATATTACAAATATTATGTTGTTAAATAATTCCTTATTTTAAATAACACAAACTAACATTTTATAGAAATGGACTGTTGGATTTTTACTAATTTTAAGGTGTTCTACCGGAAAATGTAATAATAATTATAAGTTGTTATTATTAAATAATAATAAGTGCTTTTAATAGATTTTATTAAGTAAATATAACTTTTTGTGTAATATTTACTAAGCCACATATGATATCTTCAACAATGTTCTAGTAATTACGAGGTGACCCACATTTCCTCATTTATCTTACTTTTTGTCAAGACATTTGCAAAGAAACTCCAAAGAGAGTTGACATGTCAATGAAACAGATGACTTGCAAACCTCAGGCCCTGCCGTTATCTTGCACCTCGTCTTATCACTTTAAGCGCTATTTGACGTCACATGAAGTGTCCCGTGTTTTGATGATGCGTGAGAACCAGACAGATAAAGCAACGATTCTAGATAAGTGTGTTACAGTGAAACCACGCGTGTTTTTTCTCAGGAACGAAAGCGGCGTCTTTCACGTTGATGAATGGAAAGGTGCGTCGGGAGCACGATGCGAGGTAACTCTAGCAGCTTCTTTCCTAAGGGGCCGAGTAGGCGGAGGAAAGTGGGAACTTGTTAAGTGATTGAGTCTGTGCTTATGAATGACTCATAGGCAATGTAACCCACATGAATGGGCAGGTGCCATTCCTCCTAAGAGCAAAAGAGATTCTGTATATCGAAGAACGGGCACAACGTCTATCATCAGCTTGCGTTTTACATTCTAGTGTCAAACACCAAAGAAGATATTTTGAGAAATGTGTGGTTTTGTGTCCATGCTTCGGCCTTACGTTATTCGGTTACCGAAATTCGTTCAGTTCTTTCGTTTCAGGTTTAAAATGAAATCAAGATAAATGTAGAATGATCCTTTGACAAAGAGCACAAAGCCGAAGTCTTACATAAAGGAGAGAGATAGAGATCCCTGGAAAGCTGATTAGGATCCTGCTCATGCCCACACATCCACCCACACGCTCTTCCTCCTCCGCCTTTCCTCCTCTTATAAACATGACGAGCGTAGGGTTCCTCTTGTCTGCGTCCACCTCCGTAACAGCCCCGTTGTGTCGTGGTCTTTATCCGCGGCAACCTGAATGGCGCGAATCAAAAGAAAGCCGCATCAATGTTTAACCAGATTCTCTTGAAAAGCCCAAGGTTTTATATCGAGAGAGATCTCACTGACCTTCGAAAAAGCATTGGCTGAGCTGGACACCTCTGAATCCTTGACCTTTTTATAGTTCAACGCCTAAATAGAGATGTTTCTGAACGTCTTTGAAACGTAATTACTCAAAAATCAAAATCAGTTTTCCTTGAGCTAGAGTTGACCACTTAAGGATTCTTCTGTTTGCTCGCCATTGTGTAAATCCGGATCTGCCTGATGTTTGTTCTTCTTCAAAACAACAGAGATATTTTGAAGAATGTTCGTATCGAAAGGTGACCTTTTAGTGTTGGGACGCATCACCAATCCAATCCGTCTGGACACATGTGAACCATTCATTGTTTGGCATGAATGTGTAGGTTTTTCACATACCGACATTCTTCAAAATTTATTTTTGTGTGATTGGGTCACTTCATCGGCACAGAAGCTTATACAATTCGCCCATCAAATACGATCCAAAACATGACCAAGGTGCTAAATACGTGTGACCTCTGTGACGTGCGATACTTAAAGGTGATGGCGGACATTAAAGAATGCGCGGCGAATCAGAGTTGTGAATGTGTGAGGAAGGGCCGGCGTGGATTGTAGAAGTGTGACTAGTCCTCATGCCGCAGAATGACTCACAGTTGCCATGGCAACTTTACCACTCACCACTTTCTAATAGTCCCGATGAGGAGAGCGAAGGCTGAGTAAAACGCTGTACATGCCGGAAATAATCAACACGCGGTGCTGGACGGGCCCGAAAGACCAGCGGTGGGTTATAAAAACAGACCAATTGTCGCAGGCATTCAGGTTATTAACGGAAACATGACTATTGGAATCCCACACAAACATGAAACAGCGGGAGCTTAGCGGTGACTTCAAGACGTCATTTTGATGGATTGGGTGTAATTACTTTAAACAAAATATTTCCACTTCTATTGCTTTTTTCTTTGGTGGGATTTATCATTCATTCACATTGTTCTTGCTTAAATGTGTGTGCAGAACACAAAATAAGATATTTGGAAGAATGACGGACCTGTCCAGTTCTATTGAATGAGCAAAACTAATGTCGCTTTTCAGTAGCATTCTTCTAGATATCTTTCGATTTTAGCAAAATGTTTGTTCTTGTGGTAAAACCCCAAAGAAGATATTTTTTAGAATGTCAGTTACTGAAAAACGGCAGCACCCCTTCAGTATTATTTTATGGACACACAAGCAATGCAAAAGGTACGGTTGGCATTCAGATACCAACATTCTTTAAAATATCTTCTTTCATTTATTTGCAGAAGAAAGAAAGTTTGTTCTTGTGAAAAAACACAAATAAAGATATTTTGAAGAATGTTGGTAATCTAACAAAGGCGGGACCCATTTACTTCTATTGTAAGGACACACAAGTCAATGAGTGCTGTCACTGTTCAGGAACCAAAATACTTCCAAATATCTTCTTCTTTTTGTAGAAGAATGTTGGTTCTCGTGCAGAACCCAAAGAAGATATCTTGAAGAATGTTGGTAACTGAACAACGGCGGCACCTATTCCCTTTTTAATGTATGGACGCACAACTATTGCAATGGTTGATGGCTCTTCTCATTTAAAGACATTCTATCAAATATCTTTTTTCATGTTCTGCAGAAGAAATAATGTTTGTTCTTTTGCAGATTAAAGAGAAGATATTTCAAAGAATGTCTCAAACACGAGGGCACCAATTCTACTGTATGGCCACACAACCAATTCAACAGGTGATGTCGCTTCTCAGTAACTAACCATCTTTTAAAATTGATTCTTTCATTTTTTGCAGAAGAACGTTAGTTCTATATACCCAAAAGATACCCAAAGGATATTTTAAAGAATGTCTGTAACCGAACAGTAGTAGCAACCATTCCCTCCTATTGTATCGACACACAAACCAACACAATAGGTGTGGCTGCTGTTCATTTAACAACATTCTACAAAATATCTTATTTTGGTTTCATGCAAAAGAAAGAACGTTTTTTAATGTGCAAAAGAAAAAAGAAGAAATTTGTAAGAATGTCGGAAACCAGCAACGGCGGCACCCGCGCACTTCTAATGTATGGACTTCCAACCCACGCAACTGGTGCGGTCACTCCTCAGTAACCAACATTCTTCAAAATCGATCTTTTCATACACAGAACGCAAATGAAGATATTTTGAAGAATGTTGCGCACCAAACAACACTGGCCCTCATTGACTTTCAGTGCATGGACACGCCGTCAATCAAACCAGTCAGTCTCAACGGATTTGAACTATTCATTTAAATCACAGGGACGCGAGGGTTCCCGTGTCTTTCTTCAAAGTATCTTCTTCTGTGTTCTGTGATACAATTTTTATTTGTTGGTGAACTTTAACTTTAAAAACGACCTTTTATTACAGTTCCGCTTGTTTCATGATTGGAATCATTATTACAACCATCCTTCAACCCCAGGAGACATTGAGAAAAGCATACTGGGGAAGAAATAAAAGCCAACACAATTAAACTGACCTTGTGTGGCCTTTTGTGTTAACTCAACTTCTGGTTTGTGACTCAACATGTTTAAACAATAAGTTAAAATACACCTACTTTATTCTACATTCCTGCTTCATAAACAACTCGAGCTGTAAAAAAATAGGAGTCAAAGACATTCATTTAAATGCGTACGCGTTTGCAACTTTCGATCGTTTAATATTTATATTGGGTGAGTCACAGCTGCGATTGCACAAAGTTTGATTTGCTTGACTTTCGATATCTGTCATCTCGTACGTAACAACGCTTCCTGTGTTGGCAAGCAGATGCTCGCATGGATAAAAGCTTCTCTGCTATACATTTTTAAAGGGATAGTTGAACCAAAAATCTAAAAAACATGTCAAATCTCACCTTCAAGTTGTTCCGAACCTTTTAATAGCTCTTTGTTCAATTTAACACATAGGGAGATATTTGGTAGAATGTCGGGTCGCCAAAATTTAGAATTTTATTAACATCTGTTGAACACAAATAAGAGGTATTTAGAAGAATTTACAGCAAACATTTTTTATAGCAAACATTTAAATATAATTTCATTATGGTGGTCAATAATGCCTTGGAAATCTCTGTTGCTGACATTCTTCCAAATATCTTCTTTACGTTCAACAGAACAAATGTAGATATACGGGTTTGGAACAACTTGAAAGTAGTTTATGACACCATTTTCATTTTTTAGTGAACTATCCCTTTAATGAGCTATTGGTAAAAAGTCCAGAATCAAGACACCTTAAAGCGGTACACAAAAAAATATTTGCTCGACTTTGAGTTCCATAAATGTAAATTTTTTTGTTCTAATACACAAAGAGAACGATATTTGGATATATGCTTAAAACCAAACAATGTATTGACTGCCAGAGTGTGAAAAAAAGATATTTTAAAAAATGTAGTGAAGCAATTTTTCACTTTGGTAGACCATGCTGACATTCTTCCTATTATCTTTCTTAATAGGTGTATACAGGGTTTGAAGAACTTGAAAGTAATTATGACTCAATTTTTTTAGGGGGGTGAAAAATCCCGTCATCATCTAGCAACCAATGAGATATTCAAAATCTGTAAACATTAAGAAGATATTTAGAATAATGTTAAAAAAACAGTCCTTGGGCCCATTAACTATCATAGTAGGACTACTATAATGTGTTTAACACAGAAGATATTTTGAAGAATGGTGTAAAAAGAACAGGTCTGGTGCAGCTTTGATTATTATGGTGCCCCATAAAATCTCTGTTGCTGACATTCTTCCAAATATCTTTCGTTGTGTACAACACAGGTATACCGGTTTGGAACATCTCGAAAGTAATTAATAACACAATTATCAATTTTGACCAGCAAATGGAAGAAGGCCCAGACACCTTAAAGTTATCATTTAGTTACCTTCAAGATATTCCATACCTGCATACATTAGAAAGATATTCAGAAGAATGCTCATCGCAAAACCCTTGGGTAAGACTACCATGCTTGCTTGTTCTGTAAAACATACAAGAAGATATTTTGAAGAATGTAGAACAGAAAAAGCATAACATTGTCATTTTTAGTACCATGGTAGTCAGTGGGGACCAGGAACATGGTTACAAGCGTTCTTACAAATATCTTTCCAGCGAGTAAGTCATTTATGACAGCATTTTCACTTCTGGGCGAACTATCCCTTTAATGCCAACATTTTATCGCAAAATGTTTCCACATTCATAAGAAAGATGTAAGAAAAAGAGAAAGAAACCATTTCATTTGTTTAACAGAACATCAGAGCGGATATTGAGGTCATCGGAACGGAGTCTGAACAGAAGCGCCAGTCAATCCCGGGATTTCTGGATGAGGCCTGAAGTGATTGCCCCAGCAGATGTCCTTACAGCAGAAGTCATTCACTTCTGAGAGTAATTCAAAGGACAGTCTAATCATGGCCAACTGAAAAGGTTTTGAAGTTCAAGGAGAATAGCTTAGCATATTTAGACCCAAAATAAATCGAGGCGAGTCATTTTTGGAGCAAACGACGCATCCTTTGCTCACAATAAGCAGATGGAAGTATTGAGTAAGGGATCAGCATATGGTCGCGGCGACAAAAGAAGATGACTACGTGCATGGAATGTGCGCTTGTGTTTGTTTCACCTGGTGCACGGTGAATCATCTTGAAAAGAATGCAAATACGGTGTAAGGTCAACGTTCTCGCGATGGGGAACTCGAGCGAACAGCTGATTCACTTATGAATATGTAAATGACAACGGCTCGTACTTTTTAATTGAGCAGGATGTAAATTTCACGTCTCAAATGCGCAAAACCCAAGCACATTTTTTTTTAAAGTGATCGTTCACCCAAAAATAAAAGTCAGCGTTCGTGCTTATGACATTGTGTACAACGTGTGGTTTTCTTCTGTAAAACACAAAATAAGATATTTTGAAGAATGTTGGTCCTCATTCCCTTCTAATGTTTCAACACACGACCCGTGCAAGGTTTTCCGTAAGCAACATTCTTCAAATGTCTTCTTTTGTGTTCCGGACGAGAAAAAGTCATGCAGGTTTAAAATGACAAGAGGATGAAGCAGCATTTATTAATGATGAGTTGTAATGTGCATTGCAAGTCAATGGGGACCAAACGTTTTCTGTAACCAATATTCTTCAAAATATCTTCTTTTTTGCCGTTCAGGAAAAATAATATATACGGGTTTAAAATGACAAGAGGATGATACCGAATTTTCCTGGTTTTTTTCTTACATTTAGTGTATGGACACAAAAATGGAAGTTGACAGCTTTCGGTAAGCAACATTCTTCAAAATATCTTATTTCGTGTTTGCAGAAAAAAAGTCATGCAGGATGGACATGACAACAAAAAAAGACAGAGTTTCGTGTTAGGTCCTCATTCATTTGCAATGTATGGACACAAAATCATTGCAAGTCAATGGGGACCAACAGTTTTTTGTAACAAACATTCTTCAAAATATCTTCTTTGCCTTTGCAGAAAAAAGTCATGCAGGTTTAAAATGAAATAGAATGAGGCAGAATTTTAATTTTGAGTTCTATCCGCCTTTAACGTATGGTAACACAACTGTTGCAAGTCAGTAGGGATCAACAGCTCTCTGCAACCAACATTCTTCAAAATATCTTTATTGGTGTTTTACACAAAAAGTCAAGCAGGTTTAAAGTGACAAAGGGTTGAGAAGGATTTGTAATTTTAAGTTCCATTCACTTTTAATGTACGCAAGTCAATGGGGACCAACCACGAAGCATGCATTCCTCAAAATATCTTCCTTTTTGTTCTGCAGAAGAAAGATTGTCACAAAAGTAAATGACGACAGAGGGAAGAACTTTTCCCTGACTTTATGTCCTTTACCATAGACATAACTTTAGAGGACTCCTCAAGACAACAACATTTCAATAAGAAATCATTAATATAGTATAATATGTAACCGCATGGTGCCCATGTCCTGTGGCAAATCCCTTCTAATGTTGATTTCCACATGGAGCTGCGCGGGTAATTTTAAAGACCCGTCTGCCCTTTAGGTTGTTTAAATATTAATAAAAAGTTTTTTCTTCTTTCAACCTTAGCCTCATATCCTGCTTCATGTTGAGCGCCGATGTGATTGAAGGCTTTTATATAATACACGAGTAAATAATGAGTGCATCCTAATATACGATCAATATGCAGTTTACAACAAAGACTTCTGTTATCATTTCTCCTCTTGTTGTTCATAACCTTAATGTGACAAAAAAGAAGCTATTTTGAAGAATGACGGGTATTAAAATGCTCGTTTAACTAACATTGTCAGATATGGTAGACAATAGGGTCTAAACATTCTTCCAAATATCTTTCCCTGTGTTCAATGGCATTGAAACAACTAAAGAGTAAGTCTCCCTTCAACACCAACGTTGATCAACGTTAGTTAGCACTTAATAAGACAAAGAGAAAAAATGTTCATCGTTTATTCTGTGGAACACAAAAGAAGAGCTTTTGAGAATGTCTCTGTAGTTTTGTGTCCTCGCAATGTAAGCCAATGGGGTTCAGTGTCGCATGTTAACCGACATTCTTCAAAATATCGTCTCTGGTGTTCGGCAAAGGAAATAAAGTCACACGGGTGTGAAATAAATCATTTTTAGCTCACGTTTTACACAACGGGTTATTGAGTTTTTCACCTCACCGCGGCACGAGAAACTCCCGCGTCGGTCCAGCTCGAGGATGTTGCGCTTCAGTCATTTGTTGCCATGGCAACTGTATCCTGTCCTTCAGAGATGAGCTTTCAACACTTTCAAACAGTTTATTTATTACATTTTTTCTATCAAGGTAGACCTTTTTGTCTGCTTTAGTGCTGCAATAACCTTGAAAAAAATATGGATGCTAGTTTTAATGTGTGTGACTATTAAAACCGTGCTGACATTTAACATTTGAGAATACATCGTGAGAGAACTCTGTTATATTTGTCATTTAATTGTGTTTTGCGTCACGCTTTCGAGTGGCAAATCGTGTCAAGTGGATCACGTGACCGAACCTTTGGTCGTGATATCCCATTATTCGTCTAAATAATGCCATCTATGACTGATGTCCACACGGGAAAACATTGCAGTCAATCACTAATAATGATGTTTATGTGTCATATTTTAGAAAGCATCAACTCGAGCCAGGGGATGGAATACAAAATTGCCCGTAATGCCACTCGACCTCTCTGTTTACACAAAAGTGTTCCGCAAACATGTAGGAAAGTGTTCAAACACTTGCTGTCCAGCATATGAAGGTTATTTTAAGGCCTTTTGCTGGAAAGCAGTGCCATGTGAAACATCACGACTCTCATGCCACCTACGCATTTCAGGTTGCCAACTGTCCTAAAGGGTGCATGTGCCATGACAGTGCCACCTCCTGGCACACCTGAGCAGTGTGCATGTGTGTTTACATCCTTAGACAGATTGCAGTGGGTTATAATTTCAAATCAAAGTATTGGCAGGTGAACATGAATGCATTATAATATTACTGAGCATCAGATCATATTGAATAAGGGTGTTTAATGAGATATGTTGATAAAAATACATTCAGAATTCGGAGAAAATGGGTTGTTGAAACCAGTACACACAATTACGTTGGGTTTTTAACATATACATATAGATGTATTACAAAAAATGAAAATACTTCATTTTCATTCTGTGAAGCAAGGGAATTCCGAAGGAATTCTATTTTAATATTTTTATCAGTTTAGAGAAGATGAATATTGAATAACATGGAAAAGTTGACTTCTTGAAAATCTCCTTTTCTCTCTTTTAACAAAAACGGGCAAGAGAGTTTGACTCCTAACTCTAGGGTTGTGGGTTCAAGTCTTTGGCTGACAATATGTTGATTTAAGTGCCCTTGAGCAAGGCACTGAACCCCCAACTGCTCCCCAGGGGCAGCAGCATAAATATCTGCCCACTGCTCCGGATGTGTGCTCACCACCGCGGTGTGTGTGTTCACTACTGTGTGTGTGTGTGTTCACTGCTGTGTGTGTGTGTGTGTTCACTGCTGTGTGTGTGTGTGTGTGTGTGTGTGTGTGTGTGTGTGTGTGTGTTCACTGCTGTGTGTGTGTGTGTGTGTGTGTGTGTGTGTGTGTGTGTGTGTGTGTGTGTGTGTGTGTGTGTGTGTGTTCACTGCTGTGTGTGTTGACAGTTGGTGTGTGTTCACGGTTGTGGGTGTGTTCATAGTTGATGTGTGTCTTCACGGTTGGTTGTGTGTGTGTGTGTGTGTGTGTGTGTGTGTGTGTGTGTGTGTGTGTGTGTGTTCACTATTGTGTGTGTTTTCACGGTTAGGTATGTGTGTTCCCTACTGTTTCTCTGTGTTCACAGTTGGTGTTTGTGTTCACTGCAGTGTGTGTTCGGTACTGTTTGTGTGTGTTGACTGTTGGTGTATTTGTTCACAGCTGTGTGTGTTTTCACTGTTGGTGTGTGTGTTCACTGATGAGTGTGTGTGTGTGTGTGTGTGTGTGTGTGTGTGTGTGTGTGTGTGTGTGTGTGTGTGTGTGTGTGTGTGTGTGTGTGTGTGTGTGTGTGTGTGTGTGTGTGTGTGTGTGTGTGTGTGTGTGTGTGTGTTGGAGTGTTTGGCATTTTTTGCTTACACTTGTATCATGTTCATATGTTATTTGAACAAACACGCAAACTGCAGACATTGGTTTGTTAACATTTGTTTTATGATTTAATGTTTACAAATAAAAATGAGTCAATGAGTCAATTCATCCTAGCAATCAAGACTACAATTTGGTCTCCGATTCATTGACTCAACTACAAATAGTTATATTCAGAATGAACTCATATGCAACCAGGTGTTTAAGTGAATTTTAAAGGGAAATTTCTTCCAATTTTCTGATTAAAACAATTTGTAGTTTCAAACATGTATAATTTTCACTGTTTTGATGATCAAAGAAAAAGATATTTGGAAGAATGCTTGTAACCAAACTGTTGTTAGAGCAAAATGACAACCATCGTAGGGAAAAATGGTAATTTAATTACCCCAGAACTTTCTGTTTCCTCATTTTGTTAATTTTGTTCAATAATTCAAGTATGATTGTCTTCTTTTGCAGTCATCGGGGTCCAAGTACTGTTTGGTTATACGCATTTTTTCAAATACCTTTCTCTGTGTTCATCAGAACAATATGTTCACAGAGCTGGTAGTAACTGGTAGTGTTAATTTGACCTTTTTAACACTGCTGGGTTTGCTGTGTACTGATTTAAAACTAAGTTTACAAATAAGTTTATTTTGTAATATCGTAATCGACAATATGTTCAACAAGTAACCCCAAGAAATATTTTTGAAGTATGAAAAAAAGTAGTTAAATGAATTTCTAAAGTAAACCCAGAAAACTAAACTAAACACCAGGTTTTGTAGGAAGGGTATCATGAATGATGCTTGATATCACCGCTATAATTTGCTTTGATAATAAACTATAATTCTCTCCCGGGTAACAGGAAATTGTACCGATATTTGACATTTGATATTCGATATTTGAAAGAATTTGCTTATGTTGCATGTGCTCTTCAGACAGGCATACTTTTTTAGTTTGACCTCTAAACACATTCGTGTCATTATAAGTACAAAACACATCATAGGGGCAGTTTTCTAATCGGCTGCCATCGGTGCAAAAATCCGCTATTATGAATACATGTTCCCTTCATATTGTGTATTTAAAAGTACAGGTAATAGTAGCGATGCTCCGTTTGATCGGACAGTGATCGGTATCGAACGAATAATCACATTCTAGGACTCGATCGGTACATACTAAACGTGGCCCATCTTATGAACCGATCTCAATTTATGACGTCAAGACGTGATGAGTGTGGGTGAAAATGTTTGAGCGTTGCCACCACATTGTAAAGGCATTAAAATGTTCAAAATAAACGCAAAATCTATAGTATTACTTTATATGAAAAAGTTTAAAGTGATTAGACAGCTTACATATTGGTTATACAAACTTGAAGCATCGGTATCGGCATTGGTATCGGCCGATCATGATGACAATAATCGGTAATGGGTATCGGTGGGTAAATGTGATCCGAACATCTCTAGTTAACGATTTTCTTTCTCAAGCACTTAACTAAACCTGTCCAAAGTCCTTACCCACATTTTATGTCTTGTACCTGTAGATAACATTTTGTACCTTTTTCCAATAGATGTGCACCGATTGACCTTGTCCTTGAGATCGCCAACAGTAACATGTGCATGTTGTTTGGCACAGTTCTGAACAGACATCAATGTGGGGTGCTTCCCATCGCCCCGAGACTTCCTGCCACAGTCCGTTCTCCTCCTGCGTCAGGGAACGTCCTGTGCAGAAAGACCGGCACCCCGCGGCGTACCGACTGAGAGGGATTAACTCAGTCATCAATGAACAGCTGGAGGGACTTTAAATGGCCATTAAAAGCAAGGTGTGTTGACGCGAGGAGGTGAAGGACTGAGTCACATCATCTGTAGAGCTCTTCAATCAGCAAAGCACATCTGAAGGAAGTTAACTGCGTGATCTGGGATTGTGACACGGGCATTCGGATACCAAAATATGTTAAATATCAGTTATTCGTGATGGAAATTACAAATTGTTTGTTGGGCCGCGATGCGTGGCATCCATTCCAGATTTAGGCCGGTTCTGCATCACAGACGTGAATGAAAGATCTCGTTATGTAACCAATGATTAATGTGTTTATTCGGTCCGGCCCTGATCTCTTAAATAACAAGCTTTATTAATATCGGTATTATACAGCATTATATTAGTAAGACGTTCATTTCTTTCACACTTGCGCACAAACCCTCAGCTCCTTCGGCTTAAATGAATCACAGACTGTGATTTAACATTCTCCAGGACGATATTACAATATGACGATACGCAAGAAACAAAAGGGTGCATTCTTTTAGATTTGTTACTTTTTAGTTTTATAAATTAAGCAGAAAGTCAAGTAAAGCACAGCGGCCAGCAGAGAGCAGCATTGATAAATAACTCGCCATTATGTAAGACTCATTCCAGATATTAAAATGTAAGACATAAGAGAACTGTAGGAGAACATATAGGGTACCTTTAAATTCTTCAAAAATTACAATGAGACAACAGCCATCCCTGCTGAAAACACAATCAAATTATGACAAAATTCTATGTTTACGTTGCAATATCGTGAACAATAGGCCATTTCCCGTGGGCAAATTCACTTTGGTATTGTGTTTTGGGCATCGATTCAACAGGATTTAATTGTATCCCAAATAACATCCCTCCATGGAATTCATCACCACCGTAAAACAAGTCCTATTATAACCATTAAATCCATTACCTATCAGTTGTGTTTTGGAAAGGGTTCTGAAAAAACAATAGATCCATTAAAGGAGGGGTTAATCGTTGATTTAAAGGGATTCATATTAGTTTTAATGGATATTATAATGGTAGCTAATGGTATGTGACGGATTGTATTGTAAGCAGCATTGTTTTAATGGAAAAAGTGACTGGTTCATATTTGTGTTTCAATAGGAACCTTTGAATTTTTGTGATGGCTGTTTTTGTTTTCCAGCTAAAAATGTGATTTTTTGCTTGTTTTTTATACTATGTGACAAAATTCAAAGTCACACTGCGTCTACCAGGACAAACTGTTTCATCATTTTATGAGCAATGAATGCTTTTCATCATCGCAAATCAAAATCAGACATCGTCTTGTATGTTCTTGAATTATTTTTACTATTGCATGTGTGATTCTCATGAGTTCCTCATGAGTTTCTGTATATGAGAACCATGTGGAAAATGTGCTTCCCCCGGGCAGTCCTCATGCCACCCACCTCAAGGTCAGTATTTCTTACATTTTACATTCATTCTTTCATGCAAACCCAATGTGAATTATGGTCCATCAACATAGATCTTACATATAGTGACATTATTCTTTTCATCAGTCTTATGCCGTCAGATCAAAGTCGGATGTACAGATCTCCCAAAATATAAGGTGGCATGAAATATCATACCACATTGAAAGAAGAGCGGTGTGTGCCAACGTGCAAAGTGTGCCAACGGCCGACTTGTGGAGTTTACATCAAAACCAACGTTGCCAATATGAACCATGTGTTCTGATCTCAGGGAACTTCTTGTCTTAAGCACAACATCTTAATGAGCTCCATGCTCAGCGGACGGTGGTTTTCCACATGGCTGATCGGCCCACAGACACACCGAGACTCATCCATTTAGTGGCCGCCGCAGTGAGCTTCAGACCGCGGTTTAATGGAAGTCACCTGCTGATGAGCGACGGCCCACCGGTTGTGCTGCCAGGCCCCCCTGCTTGTCCCGTTTGGTGGTCACGGCACTGTTTATCTGGCCACAAATGTCTCTCATCACTTATTTAAACTGTATAATGGCTAAAATATCCTACGAATTAAGCCTCATTCCGGGCTTTCGTTGGAGAAATTCTTGCACGCAGAATTTTGCAACGCAAGGCAGACTGTGTGGCAAAACTCGTACTGTTTCTTTCAGCCTAGGATGTTAAGCAAAGTAAGTCCCTTCTTGAATAAAAAAGATTAGGAATGACATGGAAGTATGGCATCTAGAGAAATGAACACAATCCTATTGGTGACCATTACATTTCTAAAGCTTTTTTCTTTGACACCATTACAAAATTACTTCTGTTGTGTATTTTAGGAAGGATTCATTTAAAATGTAATGGTTTTATGTTGGTTCCGAGGACAAACCAGTAGACACCCGTATAGTTTATATTATTCCCATTTATTCCCATTGTAACCTATAAATACAATACGTTTGTATTCGGTTTTGAGCAGGAAACAATATAATCCCGCAAAGTGAATAATGGAATAATGCCTATCACATCACAAATAGAAATATTGTCATGATTTGAATGGTAAAAGCTGCTGGATAGGTCAGTTTTGGTCTGGAGGTTAGAGAGTAGGACTTGTAAGCAGAACGTTGTGGGTTCGAATTCCATTGCCATCAGACAATAACTGAAGTGTCCTTGAGTAAGACACCCTGTTGGTCACTGCATAGTACTTATAAGTTGCTTTGGATAAAAGCATCTGCCAAATGAAAATAAATAACCAGGAGGTTGTGGGTTCCAGTCCCAGTGCCAGCAGAGAATAACTGAAGTGTTCTTGAGCAAGACACCACACCCCATGGGCCACTGCATAATACTTGTAAGTTGCTTTGGTTAAAAGTGTCTGCCAAATGAATAAAATAAATAACCAAAAGGTTGTTGGTTTGAAACTCAGTGCCAGCGGACAATAACTGAAGGATCCTTGAGTAAGACACCATACTCCGTCGGCCACTGCATAATACTTTATAGTCGCTTTGGTTGAAAGCATCTGCCAAATGAATAAAATAATTGATCAGGAGGTTGTTGGTTCGAATTCCAGTGCCATCAGACAATAACTGAAGTGTCCTTGAGTAAGACACCACACCATGTAGGCCACTGCATAGTACTTGTAAGTCGCTTTGGATAAAAGCATCTGCCAGATGAACAAAATAAATAACCATAAGGTTGTGGGTTTAAATATTAGTGCCATCAGACTATAACTGAAGGATCCTTGAGTAAGACACCATACCACGTAAGCCACTGCATATTACCTGTAAGTCGCTTTGGATAAAAGCTTTTTCCAAATGAATAAAATAAATAACCAGAAGGTTGTGGGTTCAAATTCC